>JAHPZR010056200.1:77500-93822 GCA_019787425.1 Platygyra sinensis | reverse complement strand
TTAAACTATAGGAGGGGAAATGACCAACCTAGGCCCAGTCCACACGACAGTCCACACAACGTCGACATTTTGGACTTGTGTTTGAGTAAAACTCGGGCAGTGAAATCACGTGTTTATCGTGACGTCATCGGTTTCAAAAAGTTCCGTTTCCAAAATGTTTTCTGTCCCACACGAAAACGAAAATCCGGTGTTTTGAAATTCCTCCTATTTAAAGAGTGTTTTCATTAAGTCGCCTTTTCGTGACGGATTAGTGTAGACGGTAGGCCTAACCGGAGAAATAAAGCCACATTTCCAAATTCAAGTCAAACAATATCATCAAATGATGTTTAGAAAGGAAGTGAAAACAAACAATAGGGCCATTTTCAGAGTATATTTAGCCTCTTTCGCAAAGCGAGTCTTCGTGTGCACCTTGCATACGAAAATGAGATTTCATTGACATGTGACTCCAACTCATTTTCAGGTGAATGGTTGCGCAAGCTCGTTCCCGGGGCTTTTCCCTAAGGCCTCGCTTTGATAGAGAGGCTTAGGTCAACTCCGTCGGAAATGAGTTATTTTAAAATTACATGCTTTGGACCAGCCGCTTTATTTTTCGTTCTTTTCAGGGTTGGCACGATAACAACAAACCTGGATGAAGAAAAAGGCGATCATCGTGCAGATGATGTGAGTTGTCATCTGTTTCTTTGCAATATCCAGCTATTTTTGTGAAACTGCACAGTGTATGGCAAATTATACAGTAGATTCTCGAATTTTTGGAGCCTCAAACTATTCCAACCTCCCGATTACTTCAAGCATTTTTTTCAGTCTCTTGGCAAACATTCAAGGCAGAATCTACCTTCGAGTTTTTGAACTTCAAATCCTAGATTGGTTGAAAGTACGGAATTCTATCGTGCTTAAGACACTCGACTCGACAATACAAACCAAAGAAACTCGTAGATGAGATCAGTTAAGTGAAAGGTTGCGTTCTGATTTGTTTAAATTGTTGTTCGTTCTGACATTTTTTTTCTTTTCAGACCAAACACGATCTTCAAAGGCGAAAGGAAGAAATGGCGCAAGCCGTAGAAGCCACTCGTAAACGCCTAGAAGCTGTAAGTACACCAGTCCTCTACTGACATGGCTTCATAACCATCTTAATTAAAATGCTCTCTGTGGTGTCTTGTAAAAACTAAGAAGTCTCTACTTCTTACAAAGAAGCGAGCGAGAAAAAGAAATGGTCGCGCGAACATTGGGGTGCAGGGCGTTGGAGAACCGCCCAAAGTTTCTTTGTGGCCAGTTTTCCTCTTGGCTTGATACGGTTTTTGTAACAGCCTTTATTTACTCTCAGCAGTGTTTATGGCACAAAGGCTATCGGGGACGGGCAAACATTTACCATAGCCTTATTGAGAATCCCAACTGACCGGAGGCAAACCAGTTGGATATTTAGAAACGTGCTTGGAGAGTTAAACTCGGGGCTACCTTGAAATCAATCCAGGCCAGTGGTCATAGCAGAAGTCGAACCCGGGACTGATAGATCGCGAGTCCGCCTCGCTGACCACTCAGCCACCCTGCCTCCATGCTGTTTTAATAGTTGTTTTCTCGTTACTCAGCCGGCGATAAAAAACAGGAAGCATAGTTGCTCTATTAGTGATGACTACTTTTTTTTTCTTCGCAGCTGGGATGGAAAGCTAAAGAAGACATTTTAAGGAAGATGCCAACCACCACTATGGCATCTAGCACCAACACTGTAACATCAACATCAATTACCTCCACTGTGTCGTCCACTACATCTGTTACTGTAACTTCTAAAACCTCCATCTCGTCTACACCCACTACTACTGTTACCGCTGCTTCTAAAGTAAGCATCGTCGCCGCGTCTGTATCATCGACGCCCACTTCAGCTGTTACTTCAGGTACCAAGACCAACACTGTCGCTTCATCTGTTTCTTTTACCACACCCACTACAGCTGTGGCTGTCGCTTCTAGTGCTGCTAAAGATGGAGATAGCACACCTGTATCAAGCTTACCAGACTCGAGTAGCAAGCCAGCTGTTATAACTAACTTACTTGAGGTAAGGGAGGTCATATTTAACGTACTTGACGTTCAGTAATCACAGAAAAAGGGTTGGGTGGGCTGGCGCAGCAATAAATTGGTTCGAAGAGGCTTAACAGGCCGTCAACAAGGAATTGAGTAAACCATGTACCTGTTCGCAGGCTTATTTCTTCCCCGCTCGATAAAACGTTTGAATCTGGACCCGAAAAAGTAAAACTGATGATGTAGCTCAACAGAGATTCGTGATTGGTTGATTTTCCGTGCAAAGAAATAGCCAATAAGAGACGCTACATGGACCCCTGTGGAGCTAATGCTATTTTTCCAGTGTTGACTTTGAGGCAACCTAGACGTTTTTTTAAATCACTATTTCTCGACTCTCGTTCACGACTCTCGTTACAGTAACTCTTCTGTACTTTTATCATCTCTTCCAGACGCGACTAGCAGATTTGCAAGAGAATCATAAAGAGAAAGAACACTCTGAGAAAAAAGAAATCCGTGAAGCTAAGAAAGAGAATGACGCAAAAGATGACGACTCGGAGAAATCTAAGCGTTCTGCCTCGCATCTCATTTCATTTTTTAGTCAGTCAAAGTCGTCCAAGAATAAAGACAAAGAAAAGGAAAACGTGAAGGAAAAAGAAAAATCAAAAACTAAGGAAAAAGATAAAGAGAAAGGACGGGCTACACCTCCCCCGGGGAAGCAATCATCCGACGCAAAATCTGCCCCAGGGGGGAAATTTGAACGTCGGGGTTCCGAAGGGAAATCGTGGCGGAAGTCGCTAGGGATTCTAGGTGGAAGTTCCAAACATGACAAAGAGGAGAAGCACAAGAGGTATTCAGATCCTCGAGCTTTCATACCTCAAGATGTGGTCACGAAAAATTCACAAGTAGCAACGACCAAGCCAGATGAAAAAGAAGACAAAACGAAGAAGAAACAAGCCGAGCAACAATCTTCTACGTCAACTGCGGAATTAACGACGAATACCAATTCAGCGTCGACAAAACATCTCGAAAGCTCAGTGAAAGCTGGGAAAGAAGAAAAAGAGAAAAAACCAACGAAACCCTCGCAAACTGAGAGACGATCCTCTAATCCCACAGCGGAGCAAGCGCCAAAAAATTCTCAGACTCGCGTTAAAACCAACGAAACTTCCTCATCGACAAAAAAACGCTCCCTTGAGAGAGAAAAAAGGGCGTGTGACTGGTGAGGAGAGGCGAGAAAAAGCGAGATCTTTAGGTGATATAGGTAACAGGCTTCATAACATTCAAGAAGTGTCCATTCTAGATCCGAGCGTGCCTCCATCTAGAACAGTCGATACCATGGACATTCCAGATCAATTAGCAACTGGAGAAAAGCGACCCAAGTCAAGCGCTGGGCTTTTGGAAACAACTCCAGGCAACTCAAATACACCATTAAAACGAAAACATGGCGATGCCCGTAGCACGCTGAAGGACTATAATCATCTCTCAAATGGACCTTCGAGTGATAGTGATGCTCTGAGAAACACAAGCTTGGTAGCTGCTGTTCCGAACAATAGTGAAAATTTAACGAGACTAGAACCTGCTCCGGATAAAAAGCCAGGTCCTCCTGTGTTAGCGGGATCTGGTGACGAGGCATTGTCGGCTCAAGGCTCTACTCTCGAAAAGAAACCGAATACTAGTGGCCTGGGCTCCGACGTAAAGACGTCACCCGTCAAAACCTCACGGAGTGGGAGTGGATCGGTGTTCATGCCAGATCTCAGTGAACTATCGGCTGAGTTGTCAGCGGCTATTGCGTCACCGCCACCTGAGCCAATCAGATTGAGCATGTCTGAGGCGAACCTTTTGAGCAGCAGTCCTCCTCCTTCCGGTTGCAGACGGTCACCCATTGGTAAGGACCATGATGAGAAATTCCTAGCTTTTTTACACAGTCGAGTTTTTTTCTGGTGTTGAAGTCTGATATTTGGGCTATTAATAGTAACAACCAATCAGAACAACACGTGATTTGGAGCGATGTCATCAGTGAGGGAGTTTTTCTGGTCTGATCTCGAAGTCCATTAAATAAGAGTCTTTGACTCTCTCGTCGGGTAACAACGGAATCAGTGAAACCTTGTTTGTCTGCATTAAATTCCTTTTTTATTCTTGACAAATGTTCTGATGTGTTCTCATTCTGTATCCTTGTAGATGGTGCCAGCTCGACGGATATCGATCAAAGCACGTGTCAGGAAACTCTTGAGAACCTTGTTCAAGCTTTCCAAAAAGTTGTGGATCTCCAGTCCAGGGTAAGCCCTGCAAAGTCGTATTTAGCTGCCATAGCAAAGTAATATATCATGCTTGTCTAGCTCAGGTTGAGTAGGATAGGATACGATAGGATAACCTCTTTTAAACATAGCCTGCGTAGCTGGCGGGATTTCGCGCGCATTATATGGCGGCGCCGCCGCCGCTCGCCCGCTCGCCCGCTCGCCCGCTCGCCCGCTCACGCATCCCGCCAGCTACGCAGGCTATTTTAAAACACGGAAAACTCATCAGAATTATTACAAATTATATTACGACTAGAACTACATTATTCTAAAATTACTGTAAATAACTATAATATTAATGACAAAACAAAACCTGCTTTACATGAGTGCGGTGTGTAAAAGCTGTAAATTTAACTTGATGAAAAGAAACTCTCACAGTCAGGCCGGGAGTCAGCCTGCGGAAACTCGATTGGTAAACTATTCCAAACAACTGCTCCAGAATAGCTAAAGCTATTTTTCATATAGTAATAGTTTTTATGAAGTACTCGCACTTAAGTTTGACAATCATGTTTTTTCGAATGATAATAGATCATCTGATCTTCAGTTTCAAGTGATGCATTATCTCTTGTCGGTTTATATAAATTACAAAGGACTCGACGAATAAAATTTCTAGCTTACAGCATCAAAATGAAAAAATCTGTATTGTTCATATATACGCAGTAGTGATTGTTTTTGATAAAACTGGGTGTTTGTAGGAGTGCAGAGCACTTTATTTTCTTACTGAATTTCAGTTGGACATAAGCGATGCGAATGCAACAAGATTCCAACTTAAGACTGAGAGTTTGAATTAATAAATGGAGGTTGAAACAACAGTTTAAAACGAGAGCAGATTAAATCGAGCAATTATAAGTTTGAAAGGGGAATTGATCAACATGACACGAGTGTTATTTTCTTATCAATTTTAAGTTTTTTTAGAAATTGTTAATCTGCTTTACCTTTATCTTCAGGTTTTGAATGAGGAACCCTCGGACGAAAGCCATCAGGTGTTGTCGTACATTTCAAGCACGTTTTCAGCCATAGAGGATCAAATACATGAGTTGCGCCTTCGACGACGGCAGTGGGAACTTTCTTCTCTTCCAAAGGGTAAACCCAGTTCTGGTTCAAGGCATCTGGGTGGTGCGTTAAGTTTCTCCACTGGCAACCTGGATCAGCTCTTGCCTAAAGGGAATTCTCTGAGAAGAAATTCAGAGTTTTCTGTATCGTCCATACCCGAGGATGTCGAAATACATGAAGTTCTACTGGAAAAATACTCGAACAGATTGTTAGAGATGGTCGCGCAAAAACTTAGTAAATGAGTGGTCTCTACAGCAGCCTGAAATTCGTTTCTCTTTAAAAAAAAAACTTGAAAAAAAGCCAGTACAACAAAAAAATTGTCGTTGTGTCCTTCAAAATGATCATGAAAGTAGCTTCTCTGGTTCATTTCGAGTTTAAAATGAATTTGACTGTAGTGAAGGTTACTCAGTGTAATGTACAGTCCTTCATTTCGCTGACCAAGTGGGTCCTGAAGTTCCAAATTACTTGTTTTATGGGAACTGCTTATGAAAAGGTAAATCTTTCAAAGGTGGACAAGTTTTCATATCAAATTGTGTTATTTTTTGGAATTGATGTTTTCTACGTTGATCTAAAATGTAATAAATTGTATACGAGAGTAGATAATCTGTAACTGAATGATGAAATGTGATGCTTATATTTAAAAGGGAAGAAATATCAAAAGTAGTTGTAAATAAACCCTATGAAGTGAGGTTTGACTTACCTGTTGTGCTTGTCTTGTATTTTAATGTCGGACTTCTAACATCCATTTTCTTCTGGACAGTTCGTGGCAGTTGTACAATGTACAGAGCTGTTTCGACAAAGGTTGTCCCACAAAAGTGTAAGAGCGCATGCGACAATGTCGATTAGCATTATGGGTAGTAAGAGTTTGGTTTTGCTTGATTGAGGTTCAAGGTGATTCGGCAACAAGTAACGGAAAGAAGGAATACGCTTGTTTGTGCTGTTTCCTTCTACCACGCTGAAACACCTTGAGGTCCTATCAAACAACCGTAAAACCCCCATTACCCAAAATAACTTTTGACATTCTCGCGTAAGCCTTCCCCGTTTGTAAGACAACCTTTCTCGAAACAGCTGTAATATATTAACAAAATACAAAAACTGCGGACCGGTGGCCAGGAAATGTTCCTCGCATGACTTTGTCGTTGGCTTCGCATCAGAAGTGTAGCAACTCTCGTAAGCTTGTAATTCTTTTGCTTGTTAGCAGCTGTCATTGTTTTAGGGCTAGAGGCATTGTTTCTGTTTCGTTCTATTGTCCTCCTGAAGGTTATCAAGCTATTCACGCACGCTGCTATCTGACCCTTTTGCAATAGTAATAGTAGCCCAGAGGTAGGGAGAGGCATACTCCCAGAAAAATTGCATGAGGGTGTGCGGCCGGCTTCTTACCCTATTTTAAGACCAAAATTTTCACTACCCTATTTATGACCTGATCAAAAATTCGTTACCCTATTTACGACCTAAACCTTAAATCCATACCCTGTTTCCCTAGTTCAGAACAATGTGCCACTAACCCACACAAAATGTTTATTTAAGAAATAGAAAACATGTACCGTGTTTCTATCGAGTTATACAAACACGAGTGGAAGTTTGGGAGAACGAGAAATGCTGTGGGAACACGAGCTGCAGGCGAGTTTTTCCACAGCTTTTTCGAGTTCTCCCAAACTTTCACGAGTGTTTGTATAACTCGATAGAAACACGAAGTACATGTTTTCTATTTCTTTTAGAAAACATCACGACGAGAAAAAGGAAAACAACTTGTTAACTTTGGATATCAAAATATAAATTCTCTTTGCTCGCGCCATCACTACGTCAACAGCGCGCGCTAGTTCTGTGTCTCCATCGAGTTATACAAACACGATTTTTAACCAATCAGCGCGCGTGCTTTCTTAGGACTGTTTTCTAAATGCTTTTATTAGGTACGGTAGCTTCTTGAAAAAGGTCTATCCTATTCATCACTAGAGTGCCAAAACCATACCCTATTTGAGACCAAAATGGCCAAAATCATTACCCTATTTAAGACGAAAACGGCTAAAAACCGAATCCTTTTGGGTGGATACCCATAGCCCATACAAGGGAGTTCTCTGAGTGGCAGACATTCCCACTCCCTATTTCCCTTTCTCCGTTTTCGTGATATCCTTATCAGTTTCGAAGTCTCACTACTTTCCAAACTGCAGTACTGCAGGAAAATGTCTTCCTGAAGTGGAGTATTTGTAAACAGCAGTTTAACGGGTTACAGCATTAATCAACACTTGTTGCAGCCATGAAATAAGAAGAGTAAAATTATGTTTTTAAATTACCACCATTGCGGATGACAGGACATTTCCGCAACTGTCACCAACTTCCGGTTCAGGCCTTGCACTTGGTCACGCTTGCTCACGCAATCTTTTTCGTTTCCAAGATGGCCGATGGAAGCAAGACTAAGCGTTTTCGAAATGAGCCTCGTAGCACGTTATCCTGCTACGCTCTGCGACTAGAACCTGGACAAGAATTGAGAGAATGTTTGCTAAAATACGTCAGGGACAAAAAGCTCGCGGCACCATTCGTTCTATCATGTGTCGGCAGTGTGACGCAAGCTACCCTACGGCTGGCTGATGCAGCGCGAGACACTCCAAATGAGGTGAGAAACAAAACATCACTAAACGCATTTAACTTTCATGCCTGAAAGACCCCTGGTACCTCTGTCTTACGTTTATCGGCTAATGCACGAGATGCAGGGCTACTTTTAACTCTCTACCAAAGAATCGAAGAAGCTTGCTTGTTCAGCCGCGCTTTAGACACGTGGCTCGCGCGCTCTCCGCGCGTTTCGCGCAAATTTTCTTTGTCTTGATCTGTTCCCTATCTAAATCTGCTATGCAAACTAGCTCGATTAGCTCATTTGTTCCACAGTTTTCCACAGCTGGCACTGATTTCCTTAGATCCACATGCTCAATACGCTGCAAACACAGACGTATTTCCGGCTGTACTATCAGGCCGGCCCGGAAACCGGGAAAGATACCTTTGATTCGAGCTTTCAAGTATTTTATTTAGATCTCGATCTACACATCAACTACCTGCAGTAGCGTTCAATTTTATAAGCAGGTTCTGTTATTGTGAAATTTGGCGAGTTGGGCTGGAAGTGATTAGGTCTGACTTGGCCGTCTTAGAACCCCTCCCCTCCTCTGAGAGGATAGTATAGTACTCTGCAGGCTGCTCCCACTCTCCCCATCCCCACGTACATATTATCACTGGCAACAATGAAGAATGCGCACCCCTATCGTCTTCACAACAGTGAAAATCTGACACTTCAAGGGTGTAGTGTCATTTCCTAAGAACACAGTAATTTTACAAGAGGACTCTCTGAGCTAGGGAGGGAGGGGGGTCTCCCAGCTGTGGACTTTTGAACCAAACCAACTTTGAAATGTATGAAGAGCACCCAGTCCTTTTTATATGGGAGTCACCTGCCACCCCCCTCCCCCCCTCCACTGAAAGACTTGTGCCAGCCTCATTCACTCCCAGGGGGGTGATTGGCTTGCAAACTCATTCTGCAGTTTAAATAGACTGCTTGGATATGGCCTTGTTATAAGATGAAATATTTTCAGAGCAAGCCAGCAAAGAAATGTATGGTATAAGTTGGGAGGATTAACTTTCAGATCTTGGGAGTGGAAGGGTTGGGCACCATATTACCAGTGCTTTCTGCACCTTTATCGTTGGATATATTGTTTCTATTCAGATATTAGAGGTCAAAGGCAGGCATGAGATTGTTTCACTTGTTGGAACACTTGCAGATGAAGGGCACCTTCATGCTTCCCTTTCAGACAAGGATGGACGTGTGGTGGGTGGCCATGTTATGGGAAACATGAAAGTTTTTACCACAGCTGAGGTTGTTATTGGAAACTGTGATATGTTGTCATTTACCAGAGAAATGGATGAGGCAACTGGTTTTGACGAACTTGTCGTGACTGAGAAGTAGTAAAATAACCACCTTGGAATATCTTATGCCAATAACCTAGGCAACTGTAGCAACTGTCATCCTCATTATCTCTTGTACATTCAAACATGTAAATTAATGCTGTTTTAAAATGAAGGACATTGTATTATTTTGTTAAGGTTCCAAGGACAGTCTAATTATAAAGACAGTTTTCTTTCAGTTTTATACGTGACTGGCCAAAAAATCTTTATATCAAGAAAGTCTCATTTTTCTGAAATATTAATTTTCCGTATAATTTAACATTCCTTTGAGGGTTTTTTTTTCTTTTTTATCCATATTTTGCAGTTTTATAATTATGATAGCTGAGGATTTTGTACCAAAATTAATATTTCATGAATGACATAAATGCGAATGAAAGTAGGAGAAAATTTTGCCTCCTCTAACATTGCATTGTTGAAGCTATGTTCTCTTGCAAAATGCAATTTTTTAAATTGAAGAGCTCAATTTCAGTTTTGTCTTCAGCCAGTGAGGCATGTAACTCAGCTATTGTTCTTGTTGAAAAGTTAAACCTTCCAATAAAAAAAGTTTTATCATTGAGTGCAGAAAAGTGTACTAGAACGGTCCATGGAAAGCAGGCAGATCAGTCTCCAAAAAATTGCATTAAATACAATTTTCTGATCTGCCATAAATTTTGTGGTCTTAGAATCTCTGAATTGAAGCACATCTCAGAATCTTTTTCTGTAGTGAGATACAGATCTGTTAATCTGCATTACCGGAAATATGGAGAATTTTCAAAACAAACCAGTACATTTGCAAGAATTGACACGGTCTTGGTTTGGAAAAATCTAACATCAAACAGTAATGAAACTGTAACATGGAAGGTTATAAAATGATAACAAATGGCCTGACTACTGTTGAAACAATCCAGAAACCAAAACTGCTGACATTTTGAAGTTGCAACATGAAAAGGTTTTAAAATCAGACAGTGGACATGCACTACCTTCCTAAGGGGATCTCACTGAAATAGTAAGTTGTGTTAAACTTTTGCTTCTATGTACCACAAAAGAGAGGGATTTATGTCTGGAGTGCTTAGTATTTGGGTCTGGGAAAATAGGTAGAACTGCAATACAACTTGATCATTCATAACAATGAAAGCTATGCACAGGTAAGTAAAGTCTGCATTCAAGCCACTGGCCTAACAGGCCAGCACATAACTCCATAATCTTCCATAGCATGAAACAACTAGGGGTATTTCTACCCTCCCCTCCCCTCTCTGCTGCCCCCCCCCCCCCCACTGGGTTTCCCCCAATGGCTAATTAATTCAGTGAAGTGTATACAGCTGAAGCAAGAGCCACTTGCTTAAAAATAAAACACCACAGTTCCCTAGGTGAAATACTTAACCCACCCTGCAAGCAGAGCCTCTTTTACTCTTTTGTGAGCAGTAAAACAAAGCATATGTACCGTAAGAAAAGGCTCTGCTTGCAAGGTGTACTTAACCCAGAGCCCAGTACATAAATGGTTAAGCCATTGCATCTAACATTTGTTGCAAGGGAAAACATGCCAACCATTTTTCTTGAGAGTAAATGACAATTAGAGACTGAGCTGGACAGAATGATATCGGTAGTGCTTTGTTGTTATATGGAGTTGTTAGGTTTGACTAGTTGCCCCTTCCTCAGGGAAAAGAAACTGGAGTGCACTGAACCAAGTCCATTTCCTTTGCTTATAACTTTGTGAACAACATCAAACTTCTTTTACAACAATGGATATAATGAAAAAAAACCTGCTGATCTTTTATACAACCGATTGTACAAAATGTACCCACTTCAAAATGTATTAAAAACTGGCTGTTCAATAAAAGTCAGTCTCAGTTTAAACGTTTTCCAAGCGTGCGTTTATTATGCAGAAGTGGCGTTCAGTGATAAGCGGTTTAGGCATCACACTTTGTGATTGAGTTGGCAGCATTCTCGATAAAGTTTGCAAGTTTGACATCATTATCCGACCACAGCTTGCTTCTTCCCGGGAGAACAAATTTGGCGGGAAAACTACACTCTCTCGTTACGTGATTGGTTTGCACAGAAGTCACATGCAATGATTCATGAGGCGCGCACGAGGTTTCTGCTTCTAAGGGTAGGAGGGTGGTGGGAACCGTTTTTCTCCTCTTACTATTAAATGAACGAGATTTTACTTTATTTCACATCCGTGTGTTACAATTTGGACTTTGTAAAGACTTGTTTTTTCAGTTGTGACAACTTTTCTGTAAATAGATCTAGAATAAAATATCGACCATCGATGAAATAAAGGCAAATATGCGACTCACCCCACCCTGGCTACCCTTTTCGTTTCCGCGCTCAAACAAGTACATTCTTCGTTTGAAGACCGTTTGAAGGACTTTTGTTATAGATTCGTACTTCTTCACGTTGTCTTGTTTTCATCATGTCAGCACTAAAACGCCAGAAACTCGACGAAGAAGAAAGAAGCGAGACTCTTCCATCCTTGCGCAAATCCGGCTGGACTGAAGTGGAAGGCAGAGACGCTATTTACAAGGAATTCCTATTCAAAGATTTCAACCAAGCGTTTGGATTCATGACACGTGTTGCTCTGCAAGCCGAGAAAATGGACCATCACCCCGAATGGTTCAACGTCTACAACAAGGTACAGATTACACTCAGCACACATGACTGCAGTGGCCTGTCGGATAATGATGTCAAACTTGCAAACTTTATCGAGAATGCTGCCAACTCAATCACAAAGTGTGATGCCTAAGCCGCTTATCACTGAGCGCCGCTTCTGCATAATAAACGCACGCTTGGAAAACGTTTAAACTGAGACTGACTTTTATTGAACAGCCAGTTTTTAATACATTTTGAAGTGGGTACATTTTGTACAATCGTTTGTATAAAAGATCAGCAGGTTTTTTTTCATTATATCCATTGTTGTAAAAGAACTTTGATGTTGTTCACAAAGTTATAAGCAAACGAAATGGACTTGGTTCAGTGCACTCCAGTTTCTTTTCCCTGAGGAAGGGGCAACTAGTCAAACCTAACAACTCCATATAACAACAAAGCACTACCGATATCATTCTGTCCAGCTCAGTCTCTAATTGTCATTTACTCTCAAGAAAAATGGTTGGCATGTTTTCCCTTGCAACAAATGTTAGATGCAATGGCTTAACCAGTTATGTACTGAGCTCTGGGTTAAGTACACCTTGCAAGCAGAGCCTTTTCTTACGGTACATATGCTTTGTTTTACTGCTCACAAAAGAGTAAAAGAGGCTCTGCTTGCAGGGTGGGTTAAGTATTTCACCTAGGGAACTGTGGTGTTTTATTTTTAAGCAAGTGGCTCTTGCTTCAGCTGTATACACTTCACTGAACTAATTAGCCATTGGGGGAAACCCAGGGGGGGGGGGGGGGCAGCAGAGAGGGGAGGGGAGGGTAGAAATACTCCTAGTTGTTTCATGCTATGGAAGATTATGGAGTTATGTGCTGGTCTGTTAGGTGGCCTGTGCTGGCCTGTCAGTGGCTTGAATGCAGACTTTACTTAGTCTTACTGTGCATAACTTTCATTGTTATGAATGATCAAGTTGTATTGCAGTTCTACCTATTTTCCCAGACCCAAATACTGAGCTCTCCAGACATAAATCCCTTCTTTTGTGGTACATAGAGGCAAAAGTTTAACACAACTTATTTTCTTCAGTAAGATCCCCTTAGGAAGGTAGTGCATGTCCACTGTCTGATTTTAAAACCTTTTCATGTTGCAAATTCAAAATGTCAGCAGTTTCGGTTTCTGGATTATTTCAACAGTAGTCAGGCCATTTGTTATCATTTTATAACCTTCCATGTTACAGTTTCATTACTGTTTGATGTTAGATTTTTCCAAACCAAGACCGTGTCAATTGTTGCAAATGTACTGGTTTGTTTTGAAAACTTTCCATATTTCCGGTCATGCAGATTAACAGATCTGTCAGGATTCTTGTCAGCATGATGTTATTTGGAATTTCAGCAACCTGTATCTCACTACAGAAAAAGATTCAGAGATGTGCTTCAATTCAGAGATTCTAAGACCACAAAATTTATGGCAGATCAGAAAATTGTATTTAATGCAATTTTTTGGAGACTGATCTGCCTGCTTTCCATGGACCGTTCTAGTACACTTTTCTGCACTCAATGATAAAACTTTTTTTATTGGAAGGTTTAACTTTTCAACAAGAACAATAGCTGAGTTACATGCCTCACTGGCTGAAGACAAAACTGAAATTGAGCTCTTCAATTTAAAAAATTGCATTTTGCAAGAGAACATAGCTTCAACAATGCAATGTTAGAGGAGGCAAAATTTTCTCCTACTTTCATTCGCATTTATGTCGTTCATGAAATATTAATTTTGGTACAAAATCCTCAGCTATCATAATTATAAAACTGCAAAATATGGATAAAAAAGAAAAAAAACCCTCAAAGGAATGTTAAATTATACGGAAAATTAATATTTCAGAAAAATGAGACTTTCTTGATATAAAGATTTTTTGGCCAGTCACGTATAAAACTGAAAGAAACTGTCTTTATAATTAGACTGTCCTTGGAACCTTAACAAAATAATACAATGTCCTTCATTTTAAAACAGCATTAATTTACATGTTTGAATGTACAAGAGATAATGAGGATGACAGTTGCTACAGTTGCCTAGGTTATTGGCATAAGATATTCCAAGGTGGTTATTTTACTACTTCTCAGTCACGACAAGTTCGTCAAAACCAGTTGCCTCATCCATTTCTCTGGTAAATGACAACATATCACAGTTTCCAATAACAACCTCAGCTGTGGTAAAAACTTTCATGTTTCCCATAACATGGCCACCCACCACACGTCCATCCTTGTCTGAAAGGGAAGCATGAAGGTGCCCTTCATCTGCAAGTGTTCCAACAAGTGAAACAATCTCATGCCTGCCTTTGACCTCTAATATCTGAATAGAAACAACATATCCAACGATAAAGGTGCAGAAAGCACTGGTAATATGGTGCGCAACCCTTCCACTCCCAAGATCTGAAAGTTAATCCTCCCAACTTATACCATACATTTCTTTGCTGGCTTGCTCTGAAAATATTTCATCTTATAACAAGGCCATATCCAAGGAGTCTATTTAAACTGCAGAATGAGTTTGCAAGCCAATCACCCCCCTGGGAGTGAATGAGGCTGGCACAAGTCTTTCAGTGGAGGGGGGGGGGGGAGAGACTGGGAGACCCCCCTCCCTCCCTAGCTCAGAGAATCCTCTTGTAAAATTACTGTGTTCTTAGGAAATGACACTACACCCTTGCAGTGTCAGATTTTCACTGTTGTGAAGACGATAGGGGTGCGCATTCTTCATTGTTGCCAGTGATAATATGTACGTGGGGATGGGGAGGGTGGGAGCAGCCTGCAGAGTACTATACTATCCTCTCAGAGGAGGGGAGGGGTTCTAAGACGGCCAAGTCAGACCTAATCACTTCCAGCCCAACTCGCCAAATTTCACAATAACAGAACCTGCTTATAAAATTGAACGCTACTGCAGGTAGTTGATGTGTAGATCGAGATATAAATAAAATACTGGAAAGCTCGAATCAAAGGTATCTTTCCCGGTTTCCGGGCCCGGCCTGATAGTACAGCCGGAAATACGTCTGTGTTTGCAGCCTATTGAGCATGTGGATCTAAGGAAATCAGTGCCAGCTGTGGAAAACTGTGGAACAAATGAGCTAATCGAGCTAGTTTGCATAGCAGATTTAGATAGGGAACAGATCAAGACAAACAAAATTTGCGCGAAACGCGCGGAGAGCGCGCGAGCCACGTGTCTAAAGCGCGGCTAAGCAGCTCTTCGATTCTTTGGTAGAGAGTTAAAAGTAGCCCTGCATCTCGTGCATTAGCCGATAAACGTAAGACAGAGGTACCAGGGTTCTTTCAGGCATGAAAGTTGAATGCGTTTAGTGATGTCTTGTTTCTCACCTCATTTGGAGTGTCTCGCGCTGCATCAGCCAGCCGCAGGGTAGCTTGCGTCACACTGCCGACACATGATAGAACGAATGGTGCCGCGAGCTTTTTGTCCCTGACGTATTTTAGCAAACATTCTCTCAATTCTTGTCCAGGTTCTAGTCGCAGAGCGTAGCAGGATAACGTGCTACGAGGCTCATTTCGAAAACGCTTGGTCTTGCTTCCATCGGCCATCTTGGAAACGAAAACGATTGCGTGAGCAAGCGTGACCAAGTGCAAGGCCTGAACCGGAAGTTGCTGACAGTTTAGCCTGCGAAAACAGCCGTCCTTCTTCGCTCCCGGCCCGAATGGCGTTTCGCGTGAAGGAACGAAACGCCATTCGGGCCGGGAGCGAAGAAGGACGGCTGTTTTCGCAGGCTACTGACAGTTGCGGAAATGTCCTGTCATCCGCAATGGTGGTAATTTAAAAACATAATTTTACTCTTCTTATTTCATGGCTGCAACAAGGGTTGATTGATGCTGTAACCCGTTAAACTGCTGTTTACAAATACTCCACTTCAGGAAGACATTTTCCTGCAGTACTGCAGTTTGGAAAGTAGTGAGACTTCGAAACTGATAAGGATATCACGAAAACGGAGAAAGGGAAATAGGGAGTGGGAATGTCTGCCACTCAGAGAACTCCCTTGTATGGGCTATGGATATCCACCCAAAAGGATATGATTTTTAGCCGTTTTCGTCTTAAATAGGGTAATTATTTTGGCCATTTTGGTCTCAAATAGGGTATGGTTTTGGCACTCTAGTTAACAATTAGATTATTCGCTCTCGATTTCTATGAGGTAATAGTTGATGAGGCCGAAGGCCGAATCAACTGTCGCCTCATAGAAATCGAGAGCGAATAATCTAATTGTTTTAGTAGAATTCTAACTGAAATTAACAAAAATAACGGTTTCCAATGATTTTTCCACGCATTATTGAAGCTTACCCTTAAACAAAGTTGCGCGTATCGAACTGTCCTTGGCAAATTTGTAGTTGTTTACGTGCGTACCCGCTTTTTCAATAGTTTCAAGTTTTTAAAGTCAAGAAACCGTAAATGTGCTTTATTTAGTTTACTCAGGAATT
>JAHPZR010056200.1:62500-72500 GCA_019787425.1 Platygyra sinensis | reverse complement strand
AACGCGAGTCTGAGAATTTTTTGGCGCTTGCTCCGCTGTGGGATTGGAGGAGCGTCTGTCAGTTTGCGAGGGTTTCGTTGGCTTTTTCTCTTTTTCTTCTTTCCCAGTTTTCACTGAGCTTTCGAGATGTTTTGTCGCCGCTGAATTGGAATTCGTCGTTAATTCAGCAGTTGACGTAGAAGATTGCTGCTCGGCTTGTTTCTTCTTCGTTTTGTCTTCCTTTTCATCTTGCTTGGTCGTTGCCACTTGTGAATTTTTCGTGACCACATCTTGAGGTATGAAAGCTCGAGGATCTGAATACCTCTTGTGCTTCTCCTCTTTGTCATGTTTGGAACTTCCACCTAGAATCCCTAGCGACTTCCGCCACGATTTCCCTTCGGAACCCCGACGTTCAAATTTCCCCCCTGGGGCAGATTTTGCGTCGGATGATTGCTTCCCCGGGGGAGGTGTAGCCCGTCCTTTCTCTTTATCTTTTTCCTTAGTTTTTGATTTTTCTTTTTCCTTCACGTTTTCCTTTTCTTTGTCTTTATTCTTGGACGACTTTGACTGACTAAAAAATGAAATGAGATGCGAGGCAGAACGCTTAGATTTCTCCGAGTCGTCATCTTTTGCGTCATTCTCTTTCTTAGCTTCACGGATTTCTTTTTTCTCAGAGTGTTCTTTCTCTTTATGATTCGCTTGCAAATCTGCTAGTCGCGTCTGGAAGAGATGATAAAAGTACAGAACAGTTACTGCAACGAGAGTCGTGAACGAGAGTCGAGAAATAGTGATTTAAAAAAACGTCTAGGTTGCCTCAAAGTCAACACTGGAAAAATAGCATTAGCTCCACAGGGAACCATGTAGCGTCTCTTATTGGCTATTTCTTTGCACGGAAAATCAACCAATCACGAATCTCTGTTGAGCTACATCATCAGTTTTACTTTTTCGGGTCCAGATTCAAACGTTTTATCGAGCGGGGAAGAAATAAGCCTGCGAACAGGTACATGGTTTTCTCAATTCCTTGTTGACGGCCTGTTAAGCCTCTTCGAACCAATTTATTGCTGCGCCAGCCCACCCAACCCTTTTTCTGTGATTACTGAACGTCGAGTACGTTAAATATGACCTCCCTTACCTCAAGTAAGTTAGTTATGACAGCTGGCTTGCTACTCGAGTCTGGTAAGCTTGATACAGGTGTGCTATCTCCATCTTTAGCAGCACTAGAAGCGACAGCCACAGCTGTAGTGGGTGTGGTAAAAGAAACAGATGAAGCGACAGTGTTGGTCTTGGTACCTGAAGTAACAGCTGAAGTGGGCGTCGACGATACAGACGTGGCGACGATGCTTACTTTAGAAGCAGCGGTAACAGTAGTAATGGGTGTAGACGAGATGGAGGTTTTAGAAGTTACAGTAACAGATGTAGTGGACGACACAGTGGAGGTAATTGATGTTGATGTTACAGTGTTGGTGCTAGATGCCATAGTGGTGGTTGGCATCTTCCTTAAAATGTCTTCTTTAGCTTTCCATCCCAGCTGCGAAGAAAAAAAAAGTAGTCATCACTAATAGAGCAACTATGCTTCCTGTTTTTTATCGCCGGCTGAGTAACGAGAAAACAACTATTAAAACAGCATGGAGGCAGGGTGGCTGAGTAGTCAGCGAGGCGGACTCGCGATCTATCAGTCCCGGGTTCGACTTCCGCTATGACCACTGGCCTGGATTGATTTCAAGGTAGCCCCGAGTTTAACTCTCCAAGCACGTTTCTAAATATCCAACTGGTTTGCCTCCGGTCAGTTGGGATTCTCAATAAGGTTATGGTAAATGTTTGCCCGTCCCCGATAGCCTTTGTGCCATAAACACTGCTGAGGGTAAATAAAGGCTGTTACAAAAACCGTATCAAGCCAAGAGGAAAACTGGCCACAAAGAAACTTTGGGCGGTTCTCCAACGCCCTGCACCCCAATGTTCGCGCGACCATTTCTTTTTCTCGCTCGCTTCTTTGCAAGAAGTAGAGACTTCTTAGTTTTTACAAGACACCACAGAGAGCATTTTAATTAAGATGGTTATGAAGCCATGTCAGTAGAGGACTGGTGTACTTACAGCTTCTAGGCGTTTACGAGTGGCTTCTACGGCTTGCGCCATTTCTTCCTTTCGCCTTTGAAGATCGTGTTTGGTCTGAAAAGAAAAAAAATGTCAGAACGAACAACAATTTAAACGAATCAGAACGCAACCTTTCACTTAACTGATCTCATCTACGAGTTTCTTTGGTTTGTATTGTCGAGTCGAGTGTCTTAAGCACGATAGAATTCCGTACTTTCAACCAATCTAGGATTTGAAGTTCAAAAACTCGAAGGTAGATTCTGCCTTGAATGTTTGCCAAGAGACTGAAAAAAAATTCTTGAAGTAATCGGGAGGTTGGAATAGTTTGAGGCTCCAAAAATTCGAGAATCTACTGTATAATTTGCCATACACTGTGCAGTTTCACAAAAATAGCTGGATATTGCAAAGAAACAGATGACAACTCACATCATCTACACGATGATCGCCTTTTTCTTCATCCAGGTTTGTTGTTATCGTGCCAACCCTAAAAAGAACGAAAAATAAAGCGGCTGGTTCAAAGCATGTAATTTTAAAATAACTCATTTCCGACGGAGTTGACCTAAGCCTCTCTATCAAAGCGAGGCCTTAGGGAAAAGCCCCGGGAACGAGCTTGCGCAACCATTCACCTGAAAATGAGTTGGAGTCACATGTCAATGAAATCTCATTTTCGTATGCAAGGTGGACACGAAGACTCGCTTTGCGAAAGAGGCTAAATATACTCTGAAAATAGCCCTATTGTTTGTTTTCACTTCCTTTCTAAACATCATTTGATGATATTGTTTGACTTGAATTTGGAAATGTGGCTTTATTTCTCCGGTTAGGCCTACCGTCTACACTAATCCGTCACGAAAAAGCGACTTAATGAAAACACTCTTTAAATAGGAGGAATTTCAAAACACCGGATTTTCGTTTTCGTGCGGGACAGAAAACATTTTGGAAACGGAACTTTTTGAAACCGATGACGTCACGATAAACACGTGATTTCACTGCCCGAGTTTTACTCAAACACAAGTCCAAAATGGCCGACGTTGTGTGGACTGCCGTGTGGACTGGGCCTTGGTTGGTTATTTCCCCTCCTATAGTTTAAGGGACACAGTCACCTTTGTGACTGCGCTGTCCTGGACACTAGTTTTTCTCACTTTGAAAAAAGTTTACTTCAACCTGAAATAAAAGTTCATCTAGAAATCCGCTTCATTTTTCGCAGTGTTTTGCCTGATTTTCAATCGTTCACTGAAAACCCTGTTTTTGAGTGTTCTTTTGCTCATCCTATGACTTGATATTATTTTAATCATATCTGGTTAAAAACAGTATTCATTTAATGAATGTTAATTAAATTTCAACATATATCGAGGATGCAGCCTAAATGTTTGCATACCGTCCGGGTTGATGCGATCGAGACAAAAACCTGGCTGAGATACTCAGCCGGGTCCGCATCAGTTTATCCGTGTCCAGGGGCGGCGGCTCGGCTGTCGGCTCGTCCACTTTCCGCGATGGAGAGCTGGTACCCAGGCTTTCAAAGTAACGACCAACTAGCTCCTCTTCCTCCCCTCCCTCAGACTTGCTTTCGTCTTCGCCAAAAGGCTTTGACAAGTCTTCCGATGGGCTGATAACTTCGTCTTCTTCATCGTCACTGGAAGCTATACATATTCAACAACAGAAACAAACTTAACATTCCACAGCCTAAGATTTGAGGGAATGTTGGCGCGTCAATATTATTTCTATCTCCCCTAAAGGAACTCAAGGGGCTCTTAAGGAGGTGGAGACGGGGGAAGAAGATAAATACGCTGCAAGAGCTGCACATCACGTTTACAAAAAGCCAGAAGGTCATTAGCTACTTTGGTCACTGTACACGATTAAATAGTGTTTCTTTTCTGGCTAACTTTTGTTTGTATTTTTTTTATTTCTGTATAATTGTAAACTATGTTATATTAAGTTGTATCACGTCTGTAAACAGTGTAAAATTATAATAAAAACTTGAAAACTGGAACTTGAACTCATCACGCTGTCACCCTTCAGTGAATTTTACAGTACTGATTCGTAATAGCAATTTATGTCTTTAAAGGAGCAGTGTCACGAGGATTTTACTGTTTTAGGTCAACTCTGTGTTGAAATCATTACTTTGAGGCTTTAATCAAAAACAAAATGCTTCTGTTAAGCTACAACGAAGATATCAAATAAATTTTATCAGAGAGGGCTAACCATGATAAATTTCTTGAGGATTTTTGGAACACGTAGCACCACAGCTTGAAAAAATTTGCCAATTTTTTCAAGTCTCAATCTATTTCCATCCATGCTGCATGCCAACCGTAGCGACAGTACACTAAAATAGTCTTTAATAACAAAACTAGATCATTAGTTTTGAAATTCGATTGATCAGTCCGAACACACCTTCTGGCTTCTTGTAAACTTGCCAAGTAGCGTGACTATGCCCCTTTAAGGAACCTTGTCTTCGTGCCACATTGTTTCTAAGTTATGAAATGAAGGAGGCCTTGATCACTAAACATTAGGAATGCCTTTTGAGAAGCTCTAAAAAGGTAACAAAACGTATCTATCATCTTACGTGATTTCCTTTCCTTTTCTTCCGCTTTATCTTTGCCCTACAAAAAAAAAAACGATTCACGTGCAATCAACTCAACACATCACTAGTCTACAATAATCTTGCTACGGAAGCAAACAGCTATCAGTTCGAAATAATTGTTCGCAAATATCACAAAATCTAGCACTATTAATCCTTTCCATGAATGGTTTCCAATTTTAAATTCTTTTGTAAGTATGTGAACTGCATCACAATTAGCCAGACTAATCCGTTTTTTAGGTTAACAAGTACAATAATCTTTACTCTCCAACGAGTTTAGTGAGGCTGAATCAAATGCATACAAAATAATTTTAACAAAAGGGATCAACAGCAGACAACAGCTTCATGTGTACCTCCACTTCTTCGCCTTTAGGATCCTCTACAGTCAAAGACAACTTTTTAGGCCTCTGGGCGGCAGACAGCTGAAACGATCTGTTGAAAGACAAGACTACTGATGTTATGGTTGTCGCCGATAACAGGTTACATATTCTGCCGCACCGATCCGGACACCAGCTACATTGTTTTTTCCTGGCAAAACAATGAAACCTGAACGTATGTTACTTATTAGTTTACAAGTTTTAGAGTGAATTAATCACGTTGCCTGAAGTGATACGATTATCAATTGCTTTAGTCTCAATCATTCTTTACTTCCACGATTAAAAAACAGCTTTCCTTATGAAGGGGGCAACGATAACAAGGTTTGATTATGGTTATTGGCATCCTCGAAAAAAGATTCTCATCAAGTGGAAACGGTGACATCAGACAAATCCACAAGACAAAAGTTTACAGGTATATATAACAAATGTAATTAAATAGAGGGTACGTTTAACGATATACTCCTTAAAAAAGTTTCATTAACGACATTTAAGTTTGTTATTTAGTCAAATGAATGTAAATTTTATTGCAATTTATCTGGAAATAGACCATCTGAAATAAATGTAAGAAACCGTTGACAGTTAAAAAACTGACAGTTTCTTTTAGAATGAAACTTTACAGACTCTGCCATTTCTTAAATTGTTTAACCGTGACTAAAACTCTATTTTAAACAATTCACTGTCAACAGTCTTCAACGCGCACACAAACCTAAAAGTACTTTTCTATATGTAGTTTTGATAATATTTACCAGCTTTAACTGTTAAGTTACTTTTAGTAACACGCAAATAATTTAGAGTTTATTTGGTTACCTGAGAAACATTTGAAGCCGAGAAGGCAGATAATCTAACGACGGAGACCTGTTAAGCGGAGAAGGTTTAACCGGATTAACCAGCTTAACAGGTTCATCCTGTTCATCCAAATCGTCTTGCAGGCTCTTGTCGACTTGCTGAGCGATATTGGGGCAAGACTGGTGATGAGCTACCTGCAGAGCCTCGTAATGGTGCACAATTTCTTGGACCCGCGGAGCACTGGGTCGAGCAAGTGTGCAAAAGGAAGACAGTCGGTATTAGTTACATTAAGTGTTAAACGCAATAAAATGGGAGGGGAGAGTGGGGGGACTGTTGTAATGAAGTCAAAACATAGGGTTAGGGCATGTTACCCGGAAATGTTAGAAAATTATTGGTCAAAAGATGATAGTGAGCATTGGAACGTTCCGAAGATGATTTTGCGGCCATGATGAACGATGGCGCATGTGTTTTTTTTTGTTAGAACTTACTTAGCCTTTTGAGACTTCTTGAGAATTGCTATATACTTGAAATGGCCTCTGGAAGGTCTGTTGTTAGAACTGTGTGATAAAACAATTCGTGTTACAGTATTAACTCTAGATTAACTTTAAACTAATTTAACATGCGAGTTTATTTTATTTAGAAATTTTAAGTTATTTGGACAGCGACAAGTTTAAAATGTTGCATAGGTTTACGAACAACACAGTTTAGAGCGTTTTTTTAGCGACTTCGAATTGGAAGACAAAATTCGTCCAATGTACGCGAACCAAACATGCAAAGGTTCTACATTTTATGGCCTTTTCAGCCAGTCAAGCATAAAACTAAACCTACGATACAACTTTTCCCGCGTTTTGCACCCGTTATACTCTCCCGCGCGTTTCGCCACCCGCGTTAGCAGCCAGTCACGTGTTTATGGGGTATTGCAATTTCCCGCCATAATGTTCATTCTGTGATTATATCGGCTTTGATTTTCTGATGTCACTTGAAAAGCGCTCTAAATTGTCACGCAAGTACTTTCAATAAAGCAAGAGTTTAATAAAGTTTAGATTTAATTTTTAGTGCTTTTACCCTTTGCAGAGAATTTTACATCATAAAACGAAGATAAAAACGGAGTATTTACATTCTTAACGTTATTTGTTACCAAACTATTGATTCAGTTGAGAAGAATTGAAAGTTCAAAACAAACGCGACACCGAGTACACGTTTAAATATTTATTTCTTCATAAAATAATACACTTTCAAATTAAAATATACCGGTTTAAGTTCTCCAAAATACTTTGACTAGCTCACAGGGTAACAACATAAAAAAAGATTTTTTTTAAAAAACAAATATTTTTTAGCTTTAAACCTTATTCATAACAAGTTTAAAAATTATTTTTTTTTAATTTTTAAAAAATTTTTTTTTCTATCTAAATCTGTTATGTTTTATTTCTAGTTAAGTTGAAATTAACATATCGGCAAAACAATGATCATGCAAAGTAAAATCCCACTTTCATTTTCAAAAGTTAAAAAGTTAAAAATTGAAAAAAAAAAAAACTAATTTCACTTTCCAAAATTTAGCAAGACAAACCACATAACATGAAAGTAACGAAACACTAATTATTTCAGTTTAAGAAACCCGATTCAATTTTCTTTTACTGATTAATATTTTAAGAAGTTGTTTATATACTCAAACCATTCGTTGCAGAGTTGGGTAGGATTTTTAACAACTTTTCAATATGTTTTGTTGGCTTCCCAATAGCCCAGCCAATTAAAATCCAAGTTAAGTGTCACGGGGGGTGAAGGGGTGGGGGGAAGGGGGAAGGGGGAAGGGGGAGGTGGAGACAAAGTACTCACGTGCAACTCACGTGCTGAGAAATTGCACGAGCGCTGCTGGCATTTTGATTGGCTGGGAATTTTATAAGAAAACCAATGAAAAGTCACCAGAACGTTACACAAAATATATTAGTTTTATTTTAAACATTTCGTTTTATGTTTAAAGCGAGGGCTAACTTATCGTTTTTTCAACTACTGAATTCTTGTAATGTTGTAATACCCAAGTAAACAGAGACTAATAAAGACAAGGCCACCAAAAGTCACCTTCTGGTTGAATAAGCCATTAAACCAAGGACTTCTCGCTGAATGTTTGGAGACGTTAGAATTTATGTTGCCAGGACCGTTCTTATTTTCCGATAGGTTTTTAATCTCGACGTTACAGCGTTCAAAATTTATATCATCGCCAGTAGAAGAATTCAGTTTAAAGCAAGTTTCATGGCCGGTTTGGTTTAAGTTAGGGTTAGTCACTCCATTTAAGCATGACTTTGCACAAAAACTTTCATTTCCTAAGTTTTTATCTTGTCTAGAATGCGCTAAAACGCTGAAACGTTTCGTCGAGGGAACCTTCCCTTCCCTTGGAGAAAAACTTTTAATAACTTGGCTGTCTGAAAAGGACCTTACACTTGCCTCCATTCTCTGAGGGGCTCTGAATAATATCTCGTTCAACAAGGACCGTTTTTCAGCTTTAAAACCTAACTCTCGCATTGAATACGCATACAAAGGGCCCTTGGAGTCGTAACAGGCCGGCCTCAATTCCACTCGCAAGTGTTGGGGTGGGTCCTTAAGGACGCAACTTGTCCCAGCACCACATGGATGAAGGTCCTCATAAGGGACATAAAAAGGGTATTTTTCTGACCTGGCAACTTCACTGTCGAAGTCATCCTGGCTTGGAGGAAGGTAGATAATCACTTCTTTCATTTCTCCCTCGTCCAGCTCTTCAGCTTCCTCGAATTTGAGCTCTCCAGCTTCTGACATCACAAGACTACTTTTGCGTGTGACATGCGCCATGACTTCACTGCCACGTGACACGGTGACGCCCGGTGGAGCGGTTTCCTGTATGGCGGGAAAAGTCAGCCCTCAACACGATGTTAACCAAGGCTGTTGCCTAACAATATTTTAAGGAGCCCAGAAGGGCAAAAGCCAAAAAGTTAGGAGCCCAACAGGTAATGTTTTGGGAGCTGCTGCAAATATTTAGGCACCCAAAGGACTTTCTTGGGTGCCCCAGGCTGCTGGGCTCCTGTTAGGCAGCAGCCTTGATAACCCTACTTAGCCTGGGGTTAACACGAACTACCCCATGCATGCAGATATCAAACCTTCCATACAAGCTATAGCAATCAAACTTTCCTACTCTTAATTCCTAAAATTTGTCAGGGAACATTCCGATGTGTTAATTGTTTGGTCGTGTGACTTGAGGTTTTTAAGTTAACCAAGTTCTTACAGTATTTTTTTGACTGTAAAGATACTAACATCACCAAAATTTTCCTCCTCGCTCAGTTTATCCAACGCTGCTCGACCATCCGCGGGAAACAGATCATCATCTTCCTGCAGATAGATAAATAAAAAAACAAACAAACAAACAAATAATAAATAAATAAATACTTCATTAAACTATCAAATGTATTTAGCTCTGTTCTACTAACTGGACACACTTTAAATAAATAAACTAATATTGCAAATAGAACATAAACGGTTTTAAAAGAATCCTAATTGGTGAGCGGCTGACAAGTTGCCTATTTACACAACGCGGTTGAGGAGTTCCGGGAGCAAATCCAGATAGCAGTAGGTCCACGATTTGAACCAGAGACCTCCAGGTTTCAAATCCAGGACCCTATAGCACTCGACCACGCCGCCTTGCCAAATTAATGAGAGCTCAATCCACACACACATTGTATGAAGATAATAATATTAATTCATTCCTGTAATTAGAAAACTGCCCCCATCGGAAGACTGCGGCTTTTGTATGGCTCGAGTTTGACGTGAATGCGCTTTGCCAAACAAAATTTCTATTCAAGTCATTTATTTGGAGAAAATGTGCTCGCTGGGACGGAGAAACAGGTTCGTTTTCATTGTGGGACTCAAAATTCAGTCCTGTTTCCATAAGACGCTTCTACAAGGTTCAAGAGTGTAATCGAGTCAAATAGATAAATTTCGCACTCTCTCTTACCCCTCGTGTAAGTGAACAGCGTCTTTCGAGAGGCTGCAAAATAAAAAAGAACAAACGAAAAATGGGGTTAGAAAACAAGTTGGACAAACTAAAAATGGTTTTTAAAAATCCAAACATGTGATGAAGGCAGCTAAGAGTCGCATGAGAAGGACTTATCATTAACTCAAAACGAATCAATTACATACGCTGTTTGCCAGAGCTCTGACTTGTTCCTGC
>JAHPZR010056200.1:47500-57500 GCA_019787425.1 Platygyra sinensis | reverse complement strand
CCGCTATTTACATCATAAACCCTTGAAGCAAAACAAATCCAGCATGAAACCGAGATCACTTGTAAGTAGAAAACACTTAACTCACAGTTGAGTACTCTCTTTTTTCTGTCAGAGATTTCATTCGAGTTTCACTAAGATGTTACCGGTCAAATTGCTGATAAACTGTGTTTTGTGAGTGGTAAACTGTTGCATACCTGACATTTCTGTCCTGACAAGCAGTTGCCGCAAGTTTTCTGAAGAGAACAATAAAGCCAAAAACGGTTACATTACGTTAAGGTGCTGGCGTTTTACTTGATTACATGCCAAAAATTCAATCTCCTATAGCAGTAACATCATTGCGAGAAAGTGTAGTTAAAAAATACCTACCCTGACGGATCAATATCCATGTCATATAATGTTGTTTTCCCGACATAATTTGTGGTTCTAACAAACTGAAATTCTGGGTTCTGTAAAATTCAGGAATTTACAAACGACAACAGTTAGCTTGAATATAACATCAACAAAACTACCATAAAGTTTACTTGGAAACAAATAAAGACGAGGAGGGTGCGGGGCATGAAAATTTATTAAAGCTGATTTCCAGTTTGTACCGTGTAATTTCAGCACAATGTTTGTGAGCCTCACTCAATGTGAATCATCATTTGTATTTTTTTTAACCAACAGTTTCTTTGATTTTGATCTGCTATGAAGTTTCTTCCTCAAGTAATATTGTAGAGAATTGCCCAATTTATATTAGGGACAAATTATCCGTCTACGACGAATTACATGTCTGAAACGGGTAATTCGTCTGCTTAAGACGGATACTTCGTTTAGGTATAAATACGGTGTTTACACAAATTACTATGTTATGTGGCTAAGTTCGTCTTCAACTGATTCGCCTATCAGCACCTCTCTAAGACGTGCTGACAGACGAACCAACTGAAGACGATATTTGGCCACATAATTCGTCTAAACACCGCCGGGATTTATACCTAGACGCATTATCTGTCCCAGGAGACTAAATCGTCTGAGATGGATAAGTCGTCTTCTAATAAAAACGCGGCGTCGGAAAATTCGTCTCTAGTATAAAGTCGGCCAATGAAGCAGAGCTTCCGGTGGCGAGAACTTTTGACCCTCTGTTTCCTTTCCTACATAATTACACTTGTCCTCATACCTGTTGAGCTGTTCTGAATATAATAGACTTGTCTGCTCCACAACTCAAAAGCTGTAATTCATCAGATTCAGACACTGAAAACAAAAATGACGACATCAGTGCTCACTACGACAATTCCAAAGCTGAATAGGTTTTCCTTTGTGTGTGTATAGTAAAAACTACTTACTGTTGAACTTGATGGAAGTAATTGAAGCTGAATGATCATCCAATGTCTGAACTAGAACAAAGTTGTTCATCATATCAAAGACGTGAATGAGTCGATCTCGTCCGGCTGATGCAAGCAATTTATGACCTATAAGGAAAGAAAATTATAGCAACATGTAAACACAGAGCGGTTCTCACTTGCAAGTAATACTCAGTTGCCCTGGGTTTGCTTTTCTACACCGATTGGTTTAAACTTGAACCTCGCGTCATTTTCTAAACCAATCATGACTTTCTCGATCGCACGCATTTTCCCGCGCTTGGCGCGGGCTACACGTATTTGCTTTGAGTTTTGATTGGTTCATTGGACTGTCAGTGTGCTTTGTGATTGGCCAGAGTGATAAATTCCGTTTTGCTGTTACGAAACTCGATTGAAAATCGCTCTAAGAGAATCTAACGAATAATTAACCCCCGAGTTACTTCAGTTAACACTCGAAAGATATAAAACTTACATCCCATACCTGAATCTGTGGGTGAAAACTCTACACATAACACCTCTGACTCGTGTGCCTCAATTTTCGCAGTCTCATCAAAGAACATCAAGTCATACACCCTAAAAGGAACATTTAACCAATGCTAAGATGAGACAATGCGGCGACAAAGTAATGTACTATCTCTGATTGGGTGTTGATGAATTTTGTAATATTATTTAATCGCCGAATAATCCATTTCACGTGCAAATAAAAGCAACGATCAAATTAGCGACACTACAGGGATTCCGGTAGGGCGAAGCAATTGGTATAGAAATTTTCAGATTGTTTCTCCAGAAGGGCAAGAATGTTTATACGTGAAGAGAGAGGTGTGTGTTTAAAATGGACCCGTCAGTATCGGATGACTAACGCCCAGTTCACACTACGTCCGAACAATTTAAAAACGCAACAATCACGGGTGATTTTGGATTTGTGTTTGAAAAAGACTCGGACAGGGAAATCACATGGCTACCGTGAGTCACCGTTTTCAAAACGCTCCGTCTTCGTGACGGATTAGTGTGGACGGTAGGCCTAACCGTAGAAATAAAAGTGCGTGTTCGTGATGGATTAGTGTGGACGGTAGGCCTAACCGTAGGAATAAAGCTGCGTTTTCGTGATGGATTAGTGTGGACGGTAGGCCTAACCGAAGGAATAAAGCTCCGTTTTCGTGATGGATTAGTGTGGACGGTAGGCCTAACCGTAGAAATAAAGCTCCGTTTTCATGACGGATTAGTGTGGACGGTACGCCTAACCGTAGGAATAAAGCTCCGTCTTCGTGACGGATTAGTGTGGATGGTAGGCCTAACCGTAGAATTTCTCCGGCATAGTACGGACGGGATTTAAGAATTATTAGGGACCTTACGCATATACGACGGCGACGGCGAGGACGACGCCTAGTAAAAAATGTGTATTTATTTTACTTTGAAATTTCGCAGTTATTGAGATCTATTCAGTGTGTTTGTTGGTATTAAAACATGCCTCAGCTGAATATGTTACGAATGCGTTCAGTTCCAAAGAGAAATAAGAAAAATTAGCCGTTGTGGTTCACGTTCTCCAAACAACGCTGAATTTGGTCATTTCACGTTGTCGTTTTGCAGGAGACGGCAAAGAAATGTACAAAGAGTTATAATGCACGTGCACAGCCATTGTTCTGCTCATTAAACCTTTTGTTTGGTGGCGTTCTCGTTGCCGTTGCCGTCGTGTTTTGCGTAAGGTCCCTACTACCAATAAGAGACGATGATCTACAGATGCCGTCTGCTATGGTTTGAATCCTATGAGTAAGTTGTAGTTTCGATCTCCGTTATGGGTTAGAGATCTGTGTACCCAAGATAACTGTGAGTTTTCAAACACACACCTGACATTTCCTGATCTGTCTCCAGTAGCAAGTGCCTGTCCATCAGGACTAATACGAAGACATCTCACCCCAGCATTACGTGTGTCACCGGAATCACGCATGTTCTTTATGGCTTGCGAGAAAAGAAAAAAAAAACAAAAATCACTTATAAAAAATCTGAAATCTTATAGACGACCTCCACGAGAGAGAAAGCAGTGAAGACAAAAGGCATCAGCATCTTTAAATAATAAGATTTACAAGCATACGTAGCAATCTCTTCTCTTTCGAGTGTGCAAGAGGCATGCGAAAGCTTAGGGGGCTAGTGGCATCTGCTCTGTCTCAGGCCCCACGTTCCATCCTCGTGTTCTCTAAATGGTAATCTCTTAGAAGTTTACTTGGAAGCTTGTTGTTTGAAAAAGAATTGTCAACTTACCTGGACTGATGTCAGTATCCTTCAAGTTAGCTACTGCATCTTCCATGTACAGTACTTTCATCATCTCCTACAAGTATACCAAAAGCAAAAAAACAATTTCTCAAGATCATAATGACTAATTACAGTTACAACTGTGAGTTTACTCAGCTACTTCATTTAAAGAAATGCACCAAAACCTGGCATGGTTTAAGTGAGTAGTTTTTGGTAAGAAATACACCGGCTTCTTGCGAGAAGAACGCAGTACTAATCATGTACCAGTTCTATGATTTTCACCAGAAGCAAAGTGTGTAGTGAGGGAAACAAGGCTCGCTCATTACACAGGGAGCAGGTAAAAAGGTGTTATACATTGAGTCCACCTACCTTGCTGTAAACATTCCTCTCAAATGAGATACTTGTTCCTGAAAAGACGAGAAACATAAGAATGTAAATTCAAAAATCCCGCTGGAAATGGAAACGTGTTTACCGAAAATCAACCAACACTGATCTACTCTTGTATTTTCAAACCCATGTATACAAACGTCACAAAATCGGTATATTGAAGACCATGTTACCTCGCGCCTAGGCCCTGTCACGCCCTATATCCTCCCGATTGATTATCCAGTGAATTCATTGGCCTCATAAATTCTGATTAGTTTGTTTACTCAAAATATTGCAACTAAGCCAGAAAAGAAAACCGATGATGGCAACACGATCAGAATAGTTCTTCCCTTCAAAGATCAGATAGCCGCTTATGCAGTCCGTACGCAATTACATGATCTCAGCACTAAGATTGCCGTCCCTTTACAGCCTAAAGATCTTGCGGCTTAAAATCTTACTCCAATTAAGAATATTTTTGTCACCGTTTACTTCTCAAATATGTTCAGCGATAGCCAAGTATTTGGGTTCAGCAATGCGCTGATGAAGGTGTCAGGCTGTATAACCCGGCAACATGATCTGCATCACAGACCACATGCAAGTTTGTAAACAACGCAATACTGACTTACAATACGCGGTTTCATTTGAGGGTCAATTTCGTGTTCTTGAGAAGTGCCACGGGAATTTTGACTGCTTCGTTTACAAAATGCTATTGGCCATTCGTTCTATGCTAGGGACGTAATGTCGTCTCGAACGTTAAAGCTGTCTTGAGACGACTTTAACGCCTAGCATAAAAACAGAAAACAAGGAACACGCTTTTAACTTCTGTCTCACTTTAACGTCTTCTTTTAAGAGTGTCTAAACGACGCTCTTATCAGTCGCCTTTAACGTTTGAGACGCTAAACCAGTCTAGTATAAAAACGTGGCGCCCTTAACTGCCTGCTAGTAGATGCCTGCCTGCTTGCTCGTGGATTGGTTCGTATATTGGCGCGCTAAAAATTGCTTGTTTTCAGTGTCCCGAGTATAGAACACAGTCTTTTTTTATAAAAAATGTTTTTTTTTTGTTAGGCCGTGTACTTAAATTCATCTCGTTTTTATACCAGACGCCTTTAAGGTCTTAGACGTTAAAAGTGTCTGGACAACTTAAACGCCTCTAGCATAAAAACGGCCATTCATCAAAGAACTGACGCCTAGCCTTCAGTTGCAAGCAAGCTCTCTATTTGGGTCTCGCGCTGGAGATTTTGGGTCCCCTCACGCGAGATTTATTTTGGGCGCGAGCCGCGAGAGGATTGAGGCTACTCGACCCCGCCCCAATCCTCTCGCGGCTCGCGCCCAAAATAAATCTCGCGTGAGACCCAAAATCTCCCGCGTGAGACTCAAATAGAGAGCTTGCTCGCAGGCTAGTTAACACTCAGAGTGACTCCTCTAGTGCTAAACTCTTTGTTAAGCTTGTAGCTTATTTTTATGATACTTTACTTTTTAATGAACTATTGTTTTTCTTGTATTAAATTTTAAGGAATGCACATACTGTCGTCTTTTACTTGAAAATGACGTCTGAGAATGTCGAAACGTCGCGCATATTTTTAACCTTTTCAAAAAATTCTTAAGTGTCTTTAAGAAAAGTTTTTTCGCTATTTTTTTATAGTTAAATGTTTTCAGTATAAACTCGCTTCTTTCTAAGGAAATTGAACAGAGAGAGAATCAAGGTACCATCACCAAACTTCTGATATCTAATCTGTGTTTACATTTGTGAAACTTCCATGATTATTCCTGTTGGACATGTGGTTCTCACCTTCTTCAATGTTCCAGACTCTAACAGTATCATCAGCTGAACAAGTTAAGAATGAGCCTGGAGGAAGCGCTGCCTGACGATTATCTGACACATTAGGGTACACCTGTGGCGAAAAGTCAGATTTCAATAAATCAAAACTTGTCAGTGGTACAAGATAAAAACAAGAAAGTAATGGGACTTTTGCAACAGGGGTGACTATAACAATGCAAAAATGGTATATGTGCTTTTCTTCTTCACTCTTATTTTGCTAAAATGTGTGTGTTGTAATTAAAATGAAACCACAGTTCAAGAGAGGTGGGATTTGTCTGCAGTATCAAACATCTTGATCAGAATAGGAAGCAATTGCTCAGTTCTGCATCATGGAAAAACTTGTTAGCTGTAGAGGTTCTGATAAAAAAGTTTGCCAATGACATCCAATCCTGATGCATACAGTAAGGTCAAAATATCATTTGATTTACTTTGGACTCTTTTTATGTTCTTGATTCATTTATAGGTTCACTCACAGGCAAGAGCCAATTGCAGTAACAGAAGTCAAATTTCATTGCTGTAAATTAGAAAGTTGTGCTGAACGTTTGTCAATAAAGGTATGACACAAAAAAGACCCAGTTGCAAACAATACAGAAACTCTATGGAGCTTAAGGGTCAATATCGAAGATTTGAGTCTCTCTTGGGAAACATTTTCAGGGTTCAAGCAGAGAAATTGATTTTTGGTTTTGTACGACTATTACACTGTACTTAAAAAATAATGATTATCAGTATTTTTTTTGACAAGGATAATTAGATAGTTTGTTCATGAATAAAAATTCTGTCCAAGGGGGAAAAGTGCAATGAGGTTAACCCTACATGAAGCACCAGCACTACAGAACTACGTGCCCTACTCTTTTTGATAAATGTTTGGGTTCTAAATGTCCCGACTGCTAACCATGTAACACTAAAGATGCAGCAGACAGTGCCTACAGTTTCTAGTCCTTATCCCAGAAGACTTGAACGTCTGACCATTTGTCAATATAATTACAAAGGCAGCACATTCTCATCAGTTATTTTAAGACCCCGAGTGTTGGTCTGGTCTGGGGCTTGAACCCTTGACCTCCCACACAGCAGACCTACGCTCTACCAACTGAGCTAACCAGGCAACAGTTACAAAGTACACTGTACTCATTGTTCACCTCCACTCCCCACACACATGTACTATGATAAAGAGAAGACCATGTTTTTCCAATTTTTTTCATATCTTTCACGTCCCATGTGTACAAGCTGTGGTCATTGTAAACACAGGTCAGCTGCAAAAACAAATGAATACAACATCACATTTAACACTGAGTAAAGTCCCATCTTAGAGAATCCTTCATTTGAAAAAGATACATGTATTTGTACTTATTCAAACAGTTCATTCAGCATAAAAACATAACAGCAGTCACCTTTGACAATAAATTTGATTTTATTTACAACAACAATGCATTCATGACAACTAATTTTAAAATTTACATTTTTAGTGTTTAAATAAAATTTTTTAACAACAACAACAACTTTATTAAACCAAATAATAATAGTTAATGGATGGCCTACCCGCAAATAGCTAAGCTAATCGAGGCGGGGCAAGCCAAATACAAGAACACACCTATTAAAAGACAAACTTACACAAGTAAGACAAGTAGAGCAAGGTTTGGTAAACTTTTAGGAGCGCTCGAGCACACGTCTGCCCAGCTCGGACGCACGTGAGTGACAATAAAAACAAACCATACTCTCACCTGAAAATGAGACTAAACTTAGGAAAATAAGAGCTATTACTGGAGATTTACAGGCACCCATTGGAATTTCAGAAGTGATCAACAGCGAGGGAAAGCAATACATGGTTAAAATAAATATTTAAAATCAATATATTGACCCACCCTATGATTCACAGTGTCAAAGGCTACAGCAATTGCATCAGGATAAACTGCCTTCTCTGGCTTTGAAAGTGGATTACTAAACACAAAAAGTAACAATAATACATTAATGAGGACACCTGAAAGTATTTTCATACTTCTTTAACCTGAATATTAGATACGTGTATCCCTCAATGTACACTCAATTCACCATTCCCATGCCACCTGTTTGCAAAAAAACCTTCTGCGCAAAAGGACAAGGCATTTTCTTATGGTCAAGTTTGTCAGGATGCCAGATGGGAAGGCAGCATTTGCCATGTCTCATTATCATATCATAATTTTCACACAATTAGAAAGAAAATGCAACTGAATAATTGATGTTTAAACAGGGTAACCCCATCAGTCACAGGACTGGTATCAACGGGGGCCCTGTATAACATTAAAATAAAATAAATAACTGAAGACCACTTTTCGGGGAGTGTAAGTAAAGTTAACAAATTGATGTCAGTTTTTTATGCGTCTGTCCTGTTATTGATCATGAATTTCGTCATCACATTGTCAAAGTAGCTGTGGATCCACGAGGCGATAGCAGAGTGGATCCGCAGACTACTTTGACAATGTGATGACGAAATTCATTATCAATAACAGGACAGACGCATTAAAAACTGACATCAATTTGTTTTTTACGATAACAAATTGTCGAATTGCCGGCTCGCACTCGCTGACGCATTACATGAATTTTAAATTCATGTGTATGTCCGCATATGGACAATAAAAATTAGCCAATGAGCGCGCGTGAATTTCTGCAGTTATCATAAAATTTGTAATTGTACGCAGATCAATGTCTGTTTACTCAAGCTATTTTCCATCAGAAGCAATTCAAATAAGATAAAAAATACAAATTCACAAGTATGTTACCTAGAGTCAATCCCTTCTGCTACATTAACTCCCAGAAAATGAGGTTTTGGAATTGTTACAATGAACTGCAACTTCAACGGATTAAATACTCTGAAAGAAAGAAAGAAGTTGTTCCAAATAAGATAGTAAAATATTTAAATATGTTTACTAACAATAGTATAAGAATTCATACACTGGCAAAAATGGTTACACTAGCAGATAAATTTACCCACAAGGCAGGATAAATTGGCTCTGGTTCTTCTGCAACTATTGTCAGCTTGGATTTTTTATGTGCGAAAATTTTTAACAAAATTAAACTGCTTCAATTCACTAGTTATTTCCTGTAAATTAAATTTGATAGTCTAGTGTCCTAAAAGTGTTTACCTTATTATTCCATCTGCACATCCACAAATGATGTAATGTTCACTAACAGCTAAGGCATGTGCTTTAGATGACTGTAACCAAGAGAGAGGCAACAAAATAACTATTAAAAAAATGAGGGAAGGTCCTTCACAATCACAAATGCCTGACAGGAAAACAGTGAGATGAACTCATCGCATACATGCATCCAGGGGTGGCAGAGTGTATTCTGAATTGGGGCACTTACAAGTGAGCGGCAGGGGCGCAATCTTGTAGGGGGTCTGGAGATATTTGTAAAATTATTATTTAATGTTGAAAATGGGGGCGGGGCAGGCTAAGGGCCCCTAGCCCTTCCATCCCTGACAGGTTGTTACTGTACAATATATTACACATCATAACTTCTAAACATTTAACTCATGTTTATTTTTGACACAATGTTGTCTTAATAAAGCAAGCTTTTAGCTATTTCTTTCTAACACAGAGCCTGGTTTTCAGGCTGGGCACCTTGGCAAATTGACTGGTGTTGAGAACAATTTTTTTTGCCCAGTCTGACAATCTCGAAGTAAATTTTTTTTATGGTGGCTCAAAAGTTTCCACTTAGATAGCCACCCTTTGTCACATATGCTACAATCATGGTATCAAAAAACTGCCCAACCATTGGTGAAGATGTTGTTATCATTTTTGTAACACAATAGGTTACCATAGCAACAGTATGACCTGCCAAAAACACCCTTAATTATAGCTTTAGGGGCTCATAATCCAAAAATTTGGCAAACTTTAAAAGAATGGCATAGGTAGGGTTCAGAGCCACCTTAAATTTTCAAAACTTTAAGGTGGCTCTAAACCCCGCCGACTTTATCACTTGATTGCAGTATCAAGTGGTAAAGAGTAGTACTGTTATAATGACCCATCACAATCTAAGTGCTGGAAACTCCTTTGCACCACCTTAAAACAGTTCCCTGCTTATGAAAGCATTTGCCTTCATGCAGAAAACTACAACGCATGAATTTGCAATGGCCTACATTTTATAAATAAATAAAATTTTACATTCTACTGACACTGTACATGTAGTTGATAACTGTTTATTCAGCAGACAAATTTCCAAATAAATTGAGTACATAGAGATTCACGTAGAAACATCT
>JAHPZR010056200.1:30000-45000 GCA_019787425.1 Platygyra sinensis | reverse complement strand
GCTGGACATCGAACGTTCTTCTGCCCCACAATTCTTTGGATTACCTTACCTACACATGGTGATCGATGAAGACAACAAAATCATGGCTTTTTCCCAGAGTAAAGATGAGCCCACGCGCGATCGACCGATCAATCAAGATCCTACTTGTAAACGCTGATGGATCTTTACAACTATTTCCTCTACATATCCTGCCACTTTGTAACGTATGGCAACACTTGAATACCTGTGCTTCCCGAGTAATGCAAGTTTACGCTTCTCATCGAATTGCCCTGAATAAGTCGCGACTGAAAATTTTAGCTCACGCAAGCTTGAATACAAGTTGCTTATATTTACTTCTGGCTGTCTGTTGTTTACATTTAATTACACGTTTATGGCTCGAATGTTCTACTTTATTATTTTACAGTGAACTCAAGAGACACTTTTTATGCACTGTGCCAACATGTCATATATGTATCATTGCCTGAGATATAGTTATTATCAACAGAAGTTAGTAACATTGAGGACTGTGCAAGGAGTTTACTTGTAAAGATCTGTTTGCAAGTAAAGATCAATCTTTTTTTCAGTGAAGTCATAGTTACTAGTGTGTAAGCTTTTGCAATACTGTACCTAAATCTGGTCATGGAAACCTTACATGTACATGCATGTCATAATGTGAGGTAGTGCAAAATTTTAGGTATACTCTTTGCCTTGGATTATTATTGTTGTAAACTGACATATTCCCCATAACTCAAAAAATTGCAAAGTCAATCAAGCAAGTTACAAAAAGTCAAGATGACCAGATCAATGGGCATTTAACTTGGGGGAGGGTTACCGGGCTATGACAAGAATTGTGTTTAGTTAACCTTAGGCAGCCTCTGGCAGTCAAACAGCCCAGATTTCAAAATATGTCTTTAATGTTGAAACCAAGTTGAGACTAGGCTGCCATACTACACAAATGTTTTAAAGTGGTCACTTCTCTTCTAAATAAAAACCTTGATCTGTCCTTGGAGAGAACAGAACATGAAATAAAAAAAATTAGCTGATAAACTCTTTGCAATCAGTGACCAGCATTCTCATATTCAAGGCCAAATACATATATATAGAAAAAAGACAACATGAGGTTCATCACTTTACCTGTATTTCAGGATTCTCAATTGATTTTTGTGTCCAGTTTTACCTAAGAAATTATAACCTTTTGAAAGGAACTTATTGTAATGCAATGTTTGACCATTACTGACTGTTGACTGGATTCCCATTGTCTTTGCTTCATGCTATCATAAAGTCAGTGGAGAATAGTCACCATAATGATTAATAGTTTTGAGATTGCAATAGTGTTTGAAAATAACAACTTGAGATGAGTATTGTTAGGTGCTCATGTGGGGTCTTGATTGCCTTGACAATTTGTGTTAGACTTTTAGGAAAACATCCATCACCATTCAGTAATTCTGGGCAACCAGACAAGTATTGATTTTAAACCTGGCCTTGTACTAATATGAGGTACAGTACATGTAGGTACTTAACACATGCACATGCGCAAAACAGATGGCAACGAACAAATATCTCCACATTACAAAAACAAAACAATCCAGAACAATCTTTAATTGAAGTATGTTATATAGCAATTATTCCATGAGCCCGCGTTGGATATGAAGTGATAAAATAACCAACGAGCGCGTAGCGCGAGTTGGTTATAATCACTTCATATCCAACAAGGGCGAATGGAATAATTGTTTTAGTAAATTCTCAAACCGGGTTTTGCCGCCGATTTTTATTTCCACAATTTTACAAAGCGAAAAATTTTAAACTTAGCGCACTATTTTCCATATGACGTAAAACTCCGACTATTGGCTCATAGTCGGAGTTTTTTAGCCAATCAAAAAGCTAGAAATGCAATAGTCGGAGCTGAGAATTTACTAACAACATTTATCTTACAGCCTGAAACTGGCAGTCAAGAAAAGCATCATAGAATATTACATTAAACAACTTGATATGCTAATAAATTTGGAGCAAATTTTTCCAAAACATGAAAGTAAATAATTGATATTGGAAGCTGTTTCCTTCTCATAAAGGCGAACTCATCAAGCATACTCAAAGCTACATAATTTGTAGAGACAGCATATGAATAGGGGCTGTCTCTTTTCATTCCACAGCTCCAGGTTACAACACTGGTTATGAATTAACATCCATGGTAACCATTTCTTAATCAATTGTGTGTACTCTGATACCTGTTGAGAAGAATTGCAAAGAAACATTGACCTATGTGTACAAGAACTTTTAAATATCACAGAAACAACACATGAATTGCTTGAACAACTGGATAATTTGTTGTTAATTTTCCCTCATCATGAAGAGGCAACTTTTCCCTGAATTAACGTTAACCTGTAAAAATACAGCAATCTACCAGGCAACAGACATAAAAATAGTAACATCAATGCAACCTAACAACTGCAAGGAAAATAAAGCGAGTTCAAAGATACAAATACCACGAAAACAACTAGGTTTCCCTTAGTGTTTGGCGGTTGTCCTGTCCTATTTACCGCCAAAAAATCTCAAACTTTAGACGAATACATGTATACAGATGTATAGCAGGAAAACGGTAAGAAGTGCGACGTCTTAAAAACAGACTATAACTATTCTTGGTTGAAAACTCCATTGGTTCGGAACAAGAAATAATTCATTATGTGATTTTACCTGGTAAAATGAAGAAAAGTAGTTAAATTTGCTTTTCTTAAACCAGGAGATTACACGGACTGCACGCACAATTTCGCGGGTTCTTCATGACATTTCGTAGCGTGAAAGGCAAATAGTGGCAAAAATTCACCAACTTCAACATCATATAATTCACTAACCAGAGGGGCGCTTAGGGGCGCCTGATCATTTTCTATTAGGAAATTAACTTACTTTGGAATGGATATTAATTTTGAAGTCTGACAAGTTTGGGCTTGGAGAGAAATCGACAAAATGTAACATCCACTCAAATTTCACGAAGCGTAACAAAGGCCGACAGTGAAGCACCGAAGTCAAGTCCTAACTTGTCTCAGAAATCAAGTATCGAGTCAAGAAGTTTCCAGCAACTAGCCCAGTACTAACTCAAACTTGTCCTGTGGGTTTGAAATCGCAAAGCTAAAAACAAGTAGGTAAAAATGATCAATATTGATACTCACTTCTTCTTAGAAGCCCGCCATGTTGATTTCATGCCCACGATAAAAGAGCGTTAGTGATTCGCTAATACGACCAACCATGATGCCTTTCAGACCGTGTCCAACCTCCTCTGACCTAGTTCTAGGTGATATGCTTCTGATGATATATATTATTGCCAACGTTTTAAATATTCTGCATACTTTGACTCAATTTCGTTTTGTGAAATTAACTCTTAATTGGTTTCCTCTGGGCCTCCAGTGCTCACGAATTTTCACTAGCCAAAATGCCTAGTGAAGCGCAAAAACCACTAGCCAAAATGGAATTTCTACTAGTATGTGGCTAGTTGGCTACCGTTAGTCTCGAGCCCTGAGGTTCCTATATTTTCATATGAATTTCATCTGAATATGCTATATATGTTATAAATATCATCTCATAATACAGTATAAATCATTTATTTGTACCACAGAGCAGTTGGAGATGGTCAGAAAGCTTTCTTTGATACTGTAATAGAGTACAATATCTGAAAATACTTGGGAAATTATTTGAATGGCAAACACAATAGACATACAACATGATTGTTACTTAAGCTTGAAAGAAAAAAAGTTACATGTCAAGTTACTTTTAAATAGTTCATGATCTTAATTCAGCAGTTTTTACCTATACACTTTTACAGCAACCCCACTGATAAGAACCTAACTTAAAATTTTAACCTAAATAGGTTCTTATGTGGAGGGGACTTAAAATGAAAAGTTTAGCCTAACAGGTTCTTAAAACCCAGGTTCTTATATTATGCGGGTTTTTACTGTACTGCAATTACATTTTATTTTAAGATCAATGGTTTTCTCACCTTTGACTTATTTGACTCAGTGTCAAAATACCAAAATTTAACATGACGAACACCAACAGTTACAAAGAAGCTACCATTTTCAGAGAATGATAGTGCAGACACCTGCAAATGAAAGAGCCAACTGTTGACTACTTTAAGGAAATCATAGACTGGTAAGACCATTTCCGAGTTTCCCCTTACAGGCCTCTTTTTTAAAACAAAATCTGGTTTGCAATCAATCATATGAAAACACAACTGTTTCAGTTGTAAGTAGATGTACCATAGAACTCAGACTATCAAGTTTATACTACTTTTAATAAATGTTTTTCACTAGACTAAGTACTACCGGTAACATAGGTAACCTGCAAGTGGTCCAGTTCCCGCCTACCGGAATAATTGGGTAGTGGAAATACCAGATTACAACCTGAGTAACAGCTTACCAAACATATCTGCATCTCAGTGGAGGCCATATTCCTTCTTTCACTTCAGTAGCATGTTACAAAGTTAACACAATTGTTGGCCTACCTTTGATGAAACTTTATTGCTTGCAACCTTTGTACCAGTCTACGGTAAAAACAAAGAAATAAATGTATTTATTAAAAATAAAAGCCTGTATCTTATCAGTAAAATGGCAAGTGTATGTAGCTGCAAAGAGAGAAAAAATGGTGCCCAAATGCCGGTCCATGTGCAAAAAAATTAGATTTATGGTTCTAAAAGTATTCAAATGATTGTTTTCTGTGGTTTACATCTGCTTTCCTCTTTTTTTGTTGGGGTATTTTCTAAAAGATAGAGAAAACATGTTCTCCGTGTTTCTAATGAGGTATAGAAACACTTGGGAAAGTTTGAGAGAACTCGAAAAAGCTATGGAAACACTCGCCTGCAGCTGGTGTTCCCAGAGCATTTCTTATTCTCCCAATCTTCCACTTGTGTTTCTATAACTTGATAGAAACAGTGCCTTTTTTTCTATTTCCTAAAGAAAAGTAAAAAATCTAAAAACAATTAGTGAAATAAATAAATTAATGCAATCATGGTAAAATGACAAAACAGCTCTGGAAAAAAACAAAAAGTGAAAAATACACTGTACTGGCAAGCTACATGTACACAGCACTGAACTTCGGCCTGGAAAATGAAATAAAATTTTAACTGGCTGTCTTTTCTGTGGCCACTAATGTTACAGGAAGATTACAATTACCTTCCAGTTCCAAATATTGACAATCATATCATGTTGGAATCCAACAGAGGCCACATACTTCAAATTAGGAGAAAATGCCTTTGAAAAGGAATGAAAAAAGTCACAAATCATAAATCACACCAAACAAAATAAAAAAACCAACTCAAAAAGGTACTCCACATTAAAACACACTCAAGAAAATGGCTGAAAGTAAAGTCTGTTCTGAACCTGTTCTTATAATACTGGTACATGTAACATTATTTGATAATTATTGTGCAGCTTTCTGGCCCCTTTTCTTTGTTGTAGCAGAGAGGGTAACAGAAATATCAGTAGTATTCAGTTAAGACTGGAGATAGACTTGTTACTATGACTAGTGTAGACAGCAACATTGCCAGCTGCCTGGACATTTTGACAGGGCTGTGCCAAGATCTTCTTCCAGCACAGGTTACCCTGCACTGGTAAAAGTTTATAACATGTAATTATGCTCGTAGGTAGAGAAAGGTATTGTAAGTGCAAAGTTTCTTCTCCAAGAATACATGTACAATAGAATGTCCCAAACCAAGGAGTGAAGCTAAAGAAACATGAACCTCTTGATTTAGGATACAGCCCAATAACCATTAAGCTATCACACCTCACACAAATAGGTGATAAAAATAAAGAGAACAATCATAATAAACAAAACAATGTCACCTTGATTGTCTAGTGACCAGAGTGGGGTGACCAATAAATTATACAAGTACACTGGTCATCCAGTTCTGTCCTTTAAGTGAACAAAACAAACTTCATAACCAAGTTTCAATGAATAATTCAGTACCACAGTTTATTACTTCTTATTACATACAACCTACCACACATGCAATACCAAATTTATGTCCCTTTGCCATCTCTGATATCTGTGGATGGGACTGATCGTCCATATCCCAGACTCGCACACATGGCATGTGACCACTCTGTTCAAAAGATAAAGAAAAATACCAAAGTTTGAATTTGCCTTTATTTAAAATTTTAATTAGTCAAGAGTGATGTTGCACATTTCAAATGACTACACAATGTCCATGATTATAATTTAACACCTTTATACTGTACTTCATTACATGTATCTACAGGACTTATATAATAGGCCTTATCATGGTTTTCGGCGTCATCTTGCCTGGTAGGCAATTGTCTACTTAGTATTTTCACATTGCGATTCATAAATTGCATAAAATTCAATTTTGGAAAACGTTATTTGCCATTAAATTCCCATACAAACACTTTATTTTTTTACTGCTTTGCCTACCCGCCAAGATGGTGCCGAAAACGGTGATAAGGCCTATTTAAGCTGAAAAAACTTACTTCACCAGTCGCCAAATATTTGCCATCTCCAGAGAAGGCTACTGAAGTGATTGTTTTTCTGCAAAAATCAAATACTCAGAGTCAGTGACAATTTCTTTGTTGCAATGTGTAACCAGGGAACAAACTAAAATGGCAACTACAATTAAATAAAGTTCTATGACAATCAAATGTTTCAAAATGAAAACTTGCAATGTCAGTAGCGAAAAATGCTTCCATGTGATCATAACAGCATTATCAAGTTCAAAATGTCAGTGTCAAGTGCGATGAAGTATTTGTGAATATAATCTAGCATGTATAAGCTTTTAATTTCTTTTAAAGGAGCTGCGTCATGGTTAAATGGTTTGAAAAATTAGCCTAAATTTTTCAGTTTTGTTGTTCGTAATCCATGTCAATCTTCTCCATCCTTGTTCTTTTATGGTTTATTATTATCTCTTTGGTGTTTTTCTATCTTTGTTAAGTATCATTTTCAGGTTTCCTTCATTTAAAGGTAATTTTGTCGATGGTCAAAATAACTCAACATACTGTCTCAGAGCCCCTTTAAGCTTTAAAGTCAAGGGGCTCCAGGGCTGTCAAAAAGGACCGTAACCCAAACCACCTGTTTACAGCTGAGTATATTTGATGGATCCTTGATGTTACCAGTGAACTGGCCTACAGATCAAGGCAACAGTTGTATTAAACTCAATGACAGCCCTGGGCTCAATAACAAACTGTTCTTAGATGATACCACTTGAGGTATTTTATCAACATAACATGCTGATCAATACACGTATATGCACTGTACACAGTGTACAATAGATTACCCTGGGATCACCCTCGGATTTGTTTCATAGGCAGAGTAACTTACAACATGCTCACTATTGCTGCTAGTAAGTGTGTCTTACTTGGATGTGTTGAGAACAAAACTTTGTTTATTTTTCCTGGGGTTGAACAAGACCACTACACATCTGTGAAAAGAAACTGATTATTTTAGTACTACTGCATGGAACTGAGGGAGAAATTCAAGTAGCAATGTGTCAAAAATCCTTTCTGTTCAAGCTACATGTACAGCTAACGCAGCATCCCACTATGACCAGTAACACATCCATGATCACTCACCCTTGGGACTAGTCAAGAAAAAGTTTCCATTTTGCTTACAAATGGCTAGAATTAGAGACACATGCAGCAATCATAATGTCCAGTATAATTATTGAGGCCTGAACATCTGAACTTTGAGTGAGCATGTATATGTTGCAGTTAATTTTTGGTTTCAGTTAATTTTATAATTTTACTAGTTAGTTTTTTTCTAACTAGGTGATTTTATTTTCAACTAGTTAGTTTTCTTCTAACTAGGTGATTTTTCCACTTTTTTTTTTTTTTTTGGGGGGGGGGGTAGGTGAGGGGGTGTTTCTCAAAAAGAGTAACACGCTCACCAGCAGCTCTAACCCTATACCAATTCCTAACCCTATTGACCCCCCCTAATCCTATCCCTAATCCTATTGACCCCCTGACCCTATCCCTAGACCTAGCTCCCCCCTAATCCTATCCCTAATCCTATTGACCCCCTGACCCTATCCCTAGACCTAGCTCCCCCCCAGTTTTTATTACTATTATTTTGCACTCACCTGGATTTGAACTCCAAACCTCTGACTTTGAAGTCCATCTTCATCTCCACTATGCCACACAAGCAATCGTTGCAAATTTGCTCATATTTGTTGGTCTAATAAGTTATTGGTCCCAGACTCACCCTTCCCCTTTGACACAAATTACAGGTGTAACCTGGTTTGGAAATTTCAACCCAGTTTGAAAAATATGAACCAGTTCAAAATAAAATCACCTAGTTAGAAAAAAAAACTAACTAGTTAAAAATAAAATCACCTGGTTAGAAAAAACTAACTAGTTAAAAATAAAATCACCTAGTTAGAAAAAGAACTAACTAGTTAAAAATAAAATCACCTGGTTAGAAAAAACTGACTGGTTAAATTATAAAATTAACTGAAACCAAAAATTAACTGCAACATATACACTAACAAACTTGTAAAATTATAAGAAATAAAAAATTTGTTGTCAGTGAGTAAAAAACATTTGTGTGGGTCGTTTCGGTTAAAATACTATAACCTTCTTCAGCAATAAAATGGCTTACAAATGCAAATGAGTGCTTTAAAAGAGCCGCAGAAGTGTTACTTGGGATTGCCAAGGGCCTTGTAAATGTCAGGAATGTAAATGTGTTCATTAATGGCATTTGGTTCACGAATTGAGTGCCACACTTCCAAAAATAATCTTTTTGACCATCGGAAACAGCAGTCAATGATCTTGACGTCATCAAGGTCAAAATCATGATTGTTTTTCATACAATGTTGGGTTACGATAGAATTCCTATCTCCTGTGAAAATTGCTCTCTTGTGTTCTCTAGTCCTGGATCTTAGGGCCCTTGATGTTTGGCCGATATAAACTCTGTCACAGTCTTTACACTTGATTTTATAGATCACTCCTGTCAATAAGTTTTTACTAAATTTGTGGATTATTTGATGCCTTTTCTAAATAACACAGATTGCTACATGTATTTCATGGGATTTTTCATGACAAATTCTCTGCAGGCCAATACGTTAAAAACTTTCTCGAAGAGTTAAGTTATTGGGATGGATGGATGGAGAACAATCACTCACTTACATCGGATACAAGCACAAATTAGCAAATCAGCATTTAAAACTTTTTACATTAATCAATAGCTTATTCATTTATTCTTGGATTGAACTAAATAAATACTACTGAAGATTTACATGTAAATGACGTCTAATGTATGGAAGGAATATTCTCATATCTGACAGTTGCTGATATTTCTGAACAACAACGGCTACTATATTTTTTTCCTGTTATTTTTCAGCTTCCAGATGATGTAACCCATAAAAACACATCATGAGCATGTAATGTTGTCTGCTAGACAGGACTGGCCTGGCTCTCCCCCACAGTGCCACCACCTGACTAGAGAAATATATTTTGACTAGCTAGTGAAACTGACACTTCAGAGACCACCAGACCAGAACCCAGCTGTTCAAATGATGACGCTGTACACTGCAGATCACAATCTAAAAGTGTTAATGAAACAAAATCTACATCTACTAGCATTACTCTTCCTTTGAACAACTGGGGCCAGCAGATGGAATAAATTTGTCTCCTTGCATCTTCTGTGATATTATATGTACAAAATTTCATATTGGACATATTTCACCAAAATTTGTGTTCCTTACACATCAAAAATATAGGTTTCTCTCCTTTGGTTTTAAAACTAAATTTTTGTTTACCTGAGATTCAATGTTAGCACACGTTTTGGCCTGAATACAGTGTGAGCATATTTGTATTGGACTATCAACTGAATCTATGCTTGGTTCCAGAAAGGTTTACCCTGGAAGCTGTAATGGATTCTTGGACTTAAATGTAACAAACTCGAGAATTACATGTGCCGCAGTCAATATCATGGCTTGTTTAGTTTATGGTTGATGTCCTGACAGGCATGACGGAAAACATGTGCAATATTTAAGGCAAATATTGGGGACAAAACTGTCAAATTTGCAAGTAATGTATTTGAAAGACTTACAAGATTCTCACTTTGAAGAAAACTCTTTTCCCAGAGGGGTACAGGAAAAAAGTAAATAACCTTTTATTGTTAATTTGATTTTGTTGGAGGATAATATATTTCTTGATTCTTCGCATGCGAGTGTTTATACTGATCGATCTAAGCAAGGAACACAATATGCAAATCACAATATCAACAACGCAGTGATCAGGCTATGGAGATAATTATTTTTAGCGATCTTGTTAACAACAGCTGGTGAAATGGCAAGTACAACTGTCCCACTAAGACTCTAGATCGAAGAGATTACACATGAAAAGTTGTGCCTCGAGGGAAGAGTTTTATATCGAAGCTAACCTATATGGACGATCGTTGTAAATTATTATTAAAGCCACTCGAGGGTAGGAGTAAATACAACGAAAAATAACAAATGAATACAAGACAAAGCCCCGAATAGCTCGGAAACCATAATAACCCCTCCACATGACCCTCGCAGCGGTCATTAAACTTGATTCAACTTTATAACAACGTCTAAATGATTGTTTAAAATTTCCGTCGCCGTCTCAGCCCGTTGTATTCGACAACGCAAAACAAAACACGCGCTAATGAATTTTACAACTACGAAGTCTTCGAACGCATCCGAAAATCGTAAATCCTTGTGTTAACACTCAGTCCGTTATATATCAACAAATTTACGACTGATTTCAATCAACACATACACATCAAGGCCAAGGCCAATATAACTATTTCAATATATCATCCCAAAATTAAGCTCCCATTAACTCTCTGCCTGGCATCATCGAAGTCGGTTTTCTGAAAAAGACGTCTGAGATCAGAGTTCTACTTATGAATTATACATGTCTCCCCACGGCTACCAGCTAAATTCAGCATTTCACTTCATCCAAACGGAATCTAATCAACATAGGAAAATCCATTTGCAGTAATCGTTTATCGAGTTGATATTTATACGGCGGAAATCATCCACCGTGCGAAAAGCGATCGTCCAGAACCACCGCTATGAACTTAACAAGCAAAAGCGACCCCACGATTAAAATTAAACAATTTTTATAACTTCACCATACTCTGACTTGTGAAAACCTTATTATTATAACTTATAGTATTTTGATAAGTATTGTCCAGTCGTTTAGGAGAAGTTGGCCTGTTTAAAAAGTCGTATATGTATGGACCAAAACTTTTACAATTTCAATCTAGTCTTGCTTGCGAATTTCGAACGTGCACTCTTTTTCATCGCCCTGACCTTTTACTCCATATTTTGACAAATTTCAACGCTCGATGGATCAATGGGAATAAGAAATCGTTTCTCCAATCAGCTTAATTGCATTGCTCAAAACCCACGTCATTCCTGGAGACCAAATAAAATTCTATGCCAGCATAAAATCGAAGACAAATATTTCGAATAAATACATCCAACCTCACTCACCCAGCCGGATACGCCACCAAACCCGACACCGGATCGCAAGCAAGACTGGCATTTCTGGATACTGTCAGTCCCAACACTTTCTCGAGCGTTGCCTGTAGGAAAATAAAAGTCAAATAAAAGAGACTTAGGATAATCCTACAGAAGCCATGGGTTAGTTAATCCGCGCACTACAGTAGAGAGCAAACAACGACAGCCGTGATACTGGAAACAACGTGCTCATCGTATCTGAACAAACGAGATAAAAATAACATGAAAGCTTACCCTTTCTGTGATAGGACGCAAGTCTCGATGGCTGTTCGCTTTCCGTACTACAAGTCTCCTTGTAGGCGGAGGAATTCGCCCAGCTCTGTCTGGATTCATATCCAAAATATCAACTTAAATCTTATCATGAAAAGGTGACTGTGTACATTCGACGAAGTTCAGCTTGTCGGCGAGTTGCGATCGCGATTTTCCGGTCATCTCCGCCTTGCGTTATCACCGACAAACTAACTTGTTGGCGCAGTGAAACATCCAGTAATTTAGTAGCATTCCATAACACTCGGTTAATCCTATAAAGGTCCTTTTCTCTCGCTTTAAAACAACACGTTACGTATTTCCGATGCGTGTCCGAATCATCAAGCGATTCAAAATTTTCTTGAGCCCGCCACCAGAAAATGCGTACAAGTTAACTAGAGTCCAGTTTTCCCAGTTTTCCCTCCGACAAAACTTAGCAGGTTATTTTCGGCGGAGCCCCTGAGCGGAGGCTAGCGACAGCCGGAAATACGTCTCTATAAGCAGGCTACGTTACTGTAAGTTCAAAACTCGTTTTCTCAAACCGAGTTGTTTTTGCCTTTGAGAAATGATGCTTTGAATTGAGAAGGATTTTTCCAACGGAGCCGAGATTTTCAGGATTTGCTGTTCTAAGTAAGTTTTGTGTTTTAAGCATAGAACTTTTCCATCTAGCCTAGCATTTTTTTCAAATTTATGCATTGAAACGTATGCTGGGTTTTCTGTATCAGATTTAACTGGTCAGCATTTAATGTGTTTTTAACTCTTTTAAAAATATCTACCCTTATACAACAGCAAGCTGTTTGTCTTAGTTTAAGCCGGAGTGTGAAAATTATTACGGAGTTTAAGAAAACCGCGACGGCAACGGCAACGGAAACGTCGCTAAACAAAAGGTTTAATGAGAAGAACAATAGCTGTGTACGTGCGTTATATATCTTTGTACATTTCTTTACCGTCCTCTGCAAAACAACAACGTGAAATGACCAATTCTGCGTTGACTGAAGAACGTGCACTACGACGGCTATTTTTTTGAGATTCCTTTTCAAATTTATTGCGGTGTCCCAGATTCAGTTTCGTCATAGCTTTGACAGTGATAAACAAAGTAAATGACTTAAGAGTATCCCGTGATTCGTGTGTGAAATTTAATTTCATTTTTAATCGACGTTGTTTTCGGTGGCGTCGTTATAGCTTCTTAAAGTGCCTACGAAGTAAAAAATAATTGCTGCTTATTTGAAAGGCTTTTCAAGTAAAGAAGAATGGCGTTTTCCTTTTGGGAATATCTTTTTTCTTTTTAGAGATATTACGTTTCTGTATTATGCAAATGAGGAAAGTTATGACGTCATAGGTGGTTCTACTAAAACAGTACAACACTCACTCGAGAATATCTCCAGAAATATTAAAGCAGTGTTCTTGAAACATGGCACCAGAAATGTACATCACAAAAGAAACAGAATGACACCTATTATGTTGATACCATGCCAACACTCTCCACTCCAGTCTCTTTCTGTGAAAAACCAAATATCCCCATTGCAACCTTATGGCATCAACCGACGAAATGAACGCTAATTTTGGCCGTTTTATATACTGATTTTTTTTTTCCCAACCTGTACCATATATCATTTATTTATTTATTAATTTTCTCTGTATTAGTACCGGCCCTGAAGAAGACTAGCTCTGCTAGTCGAAATATTGGCCCATTAAAGTTTCAATTGCCCTTGCCGTAGTACCAGCCTTGCTATCAAATTGGTTTTGTTTACACTTCAAGTGACGTCTGGTACGTGAATTTCTACAAGAGATCCGGCAACAGAGTGGCCAAGTTGTTTTGTTCGACGTTGTGTGGTTCTCCTGCATTCAATCGTTTGTTACTTTTAAAGTGGGACAGAGGGTCTAGCTCGGCACACAATGGTTCCCATATAGGCCTTTTGCAACAAACGATCAGATGGTACAAAATCCGCCATGCTGGAGGGCAAGCTCATTATTATTTCCGCACTGGGACTTTAGAACAAAGAGACCTCAACCAGTCAAGCGTAACTGGCCGTTTAAATGTCCCACTGCGGGAATAATAATCAGCTTGCTCTCCAGCATGGCGGATTTTGTACTATGTGATTGTTTGTTGCAAAAGGCATATTCCCTTAACTATCCCCACTAGGTTGTTTTGAGTGGATGATCCTCGTTTAGGATAAAATCTGGGAATTTTAGTCTTAATTAAAACAGGACCAGCAGCATAACTGTTGTCATGGCAACAGCACAACAGGTGTCATTTGGCTTCTTTTGAGATGTCCAGTCCTGATGCCAAGTTTGAAGAACACCTAGAGATGTTCTTGATTGAGTGTTGTACTGTTTAAGTGAAACCACCTATGACCTCATCACTTTACTCACAAAAACGTAAATATCTCTAAAACGAAAAAAGATATTCTAAAAGAAAAACGCCATTCTTCTATACTTTAAAAGGCCTTTCAAATAAGCAGCAATTATTTTTACTTCATAGGCACTTTAAACTCCCTATTAATCTTTTTGATCAGTTCTCGTGGGAGTAAACAGAAATAATATACAAACTGCGGTATATTAAAACATGACAAAAAGAACGCATGCTGTAAAAATGAGTTAGCGTTTCGCATGCCTCATCATACACCCTCATCATAAGTGAACCACATTTTAAACCCTTTATGTCTCTTATGTCTCCCGGCTTTATGCCTGTCCTTGTAGGGGAATATTTTCTTTTCCAATTTGTGTATTATTTCTGTTTAAGCTTTCTACGATTCTTGTAGGAGTTACCTTTTCTCAGTAAGCGCTGGCGTTTTCCAGCAGGTGGCAGATTCAATCAGTCAGTGTCAGGTTACAATACAGTTCTAACGTACAAAAACAATTTTTTCATAATCTTTGGGCTTTCTAAAAATTTCTTCTTTGCCATGGCTTGGAATTAAATCTCAGCCACGAAAAAAAGGTTGAAAAAAATGGTGTGATTTTGGGTACGTCCCGCCTGAATTAATTTATTGCGACAAAATAAACAACAGGTAAAAAACCCAGCAGCTTTCGTTGACTACAAATTGGATGCAACAAAACTCTTTTTTATTCCCTTGCCAGCCAATCACTGTAATGTCATACTTCCACTGCATCGCTCATTGTTCTAATTCACACATTTTAAGAGCCTGGAAAAAATGTCACACAAGGCTCCAGTGTAAAGTGTTATATACTTTTTTCACCTTAAATTCATCGACAAGGATGGGGAAAGGTAAAAGACACTCATCGATTAAACTACATTATTTCAAGTTATGCTCTCCCGAATGAAGGGA
>JAHPZR010056200.1:0-20000 GCA_019787425.1 Platygyra sinensis | reverse complement strand
ATTTTCGCCCCAAATGGAGACTATCGTGCTTATTATCCTTCAAATCTTTTACGCAACGCGCACAGTTTGGAAAATTAGGGTATATTTAACAATTATTCCTCGAGCCCGAATGGGCTCGGAGTCAACAGCCCATGAGGCCGAAGGCCGAATGGGCTATTGACTCAGAGGCCATGAGGGCGAGAGGAATAATTGTTTTAGTAAAATCCAACTAGTTGGCCAAAAACTATCGAGACAAAACATCTTTCGCTGTTAAAGTGATTCAGCCGCCATTGTTTTGGTTTTCAAAGCCGGCGCTTCTCGCTACTGGTGGGCTATAACAAATAGCCTATTAGTAGCTCAACCAATCAGAACGCAGCATTGATAATAGACCACTAGTTGGATTTTACTAATCTCGGATATCCCCCATTTTTAGCTGGGGGATATTCAGTCACGTGACGCGTTTAGACCAATCGCGCACGAGCGAAAAGATATAAGGATTATTATTCAACAAATTGTAACACTATCCAAATATGGTCATAATGCTCTCGATATCTGTCATCCGTAGGTAACAGATATCCGGCGATATATGTAGCTTCGTACGTGGGAAGAAAAAGTGAAGTGAAAAATGTCGACAGAAAGGTTTGAAAATGTTACGAGCTTGGAAATCAATTTTGTTATCAATTTGTTGAATAATAAAACAATTATTCTGCTTAATCTTGCGGAATATCATCTGATTTTAGCTGACTCGGCCTACGGCCTCGTTGGCTAAGTATCAGACGATATTCCGCGCGATTTCGCAGGATAATTGTTAAATATCCTTCAAAATATTATCGAGGAATGGGAATATTCACCCTAGAGAACAGCGGAATACGGAATATCTTGAGTTGAAATAATATTCCCCTTCTACCCCGAAAAGCTGGCGACACAAAATTTTGAATTATTTATAGAAGTGATGACCATTAAAAGAAGGAAATATATTAAGACCTCTTGATGAAAACTACCAAATTATGGCTGGAGTTACTGGAATGGAATAAAAGATTTTGTGCACGTTTTGGGGGAGTACAGCCAGGAAAACCCCCCAGCGTGATTTTAACAATTAATTTAAGAAAATTTAACACAACAAAAATAAGTATTAAAAGCCAGAGTGAGCATTAAATTTTTATCTTTAGTACAAAGTTTAAAAATCTTTCTGTTTCTCTGAAGTTACTTTCTTCCAGTCAGAATGAAAATAATTGAGCTGGTTGTTTCAGATGGATGTTTCAGATATTCCATATAACTATTTACCTGCTTATGCAAATTAGGTCTTAATTCAAATCTGACATAATTAGAAAAAAGTTTCCATAATTTGCTTTATTGGGATTTATCTTAATAGCTGGCTTTATAAAATTATTTTGATATTTAATTTATTTACAAATTATATGATAATACATGTATGTTGATAAATAATGAAGATGGTGAATTTTAAGCTCAGTGAAGATCAAGATGAAGGTGATATGTTCATTTGTTATGAGAATGGAACAAGGAAAAGAATTCTGAGTACCTGACAGGAGTAAAATCCACATGGCTTCTATCTTACAGATTGGGCACTCTTAAAGGCCAATTTTTCTAAGTTCATATGTGAAATGCAACATATCCTGCATACTGCTAGGATCAGAAATGCAGGACTATAATCACTGTGCACATTCCTACATTCATCATTGTAACATTAGTAATCACAAATCATTATCATCATCATCATCATCATCATCACTTCATACTCTCAAAATGGAAAAGTATTAGGGCCTTCCTAGCTTGCCAAAATGCACTTCATCAATCATAATTAATTTATCATTTGCAGGCAAAACATCAGCAATAATTACCTTCCATCCTCTTCTCTTACTAAAAGTGGGTTGCTGACTTGAATCTAAAAAGGGGAATAGAGATTTAGACCAGTATTAACACATCTTTCACAATGTAAAAAAATTATACTAAAAAGAAATATAATAACAGGAAACAAAAGATTCAACATGACTGGACCAAAAATGTGCAAAACTTAGATGGTGCAAAGACTTACCCATGTTTTTTGCCAAAAATACCATTAGATAATTACCTTGTTTGTATAAGGGATCAAACGCCCCAGGATGCACAATATTCCATTAATTTAATTAGCGAATTGAAAGAAAAAAGTTCAACAATAAAGAAAATAAATTGAGCCTTTTTCTCCCTGGGTTTCAATTGAACTTGCACTTCATACACAATGCATACAAATAATTACCCAACATACATTGCACATGCTATATCCCAGCCAAGACGTACATTTTAAGTTTTTGTGTCAAAAACAATTTTTACGATAACTGCAGAAATTCACGCGCGCTCATTGGCTAATTTTTATTGTCCATACACATGAATTTAAATTCATGCGACGCGTCAGCGAGCGAGAGCCGGCAATTCGACAATTTGTTATCGTAAAAAACAAATTGATGTCAGTTTTTAATGCGTCTGTCCTGTTATTGATGATGAATTTCGTCATCACATTGTCAAAGTAGTCTGCGGATCCACTCGGCTATCGCCTCGTGGATCCACAGCTACTTTGACAATGTGATGACGAAATTCATGATCAATAACAGGACAGACGCATAAAAAACTGACGTCAATTTGTTAAATGGATCAGGGAAACACCGCTGTACAATAGGCCTTTTGCAACAGTTGGTCACGTGACCGATAATTTCTAAACTTTTAGCTACAGCAAAATGAATTTCAGAGCTGGAAAGAGCATGTTTTAAATAACCAGGACACCAATTTTCAGACCAATGCCGTATAAGGTTGAGATTTAATGACGATTTGAATATTGCAAAAAATTAGATGGTTTTGTATGGAAGCGAGGAAGTTTTGCCCTCCAGAAACCTTTTCTGTTATAATCAAGAAGCTGCCGGCACATAACCATTGGAGATAGAAAGAGGGGTAAAATATTAGGAAAAATGGAAATTTCTAGGCCCTTACACCGAAAGGCAAAGATTTTATGGCAGCTTGAAAAACTTGCAAAATTACAAGGATTTGTATGGAGAACCACTGGAGCGTGACTGGTGGGCAAAGTGAGTTCTTTTCATACAAATCCTTCTAATTTTTAACGTCCATAAAAATTCCCCCTTAAAAGATATAAACCTGAAATTTGCATGTAAGCTTATTTGGAACTGTTCTTCCATTTCTGATAACATTATGCGTTACCAATGATTAATCAGTGTGTTCTTGAAAAGCACGTCACGTGACCAACTGTTGCAAAAGGCCTATTGGATTGCAGTCTAGCAGTCACCAACTCATAAAAATTCTTTGACTTGGGCCATTTTAGTTTCACTAAGAATAAAACGCAAACAGCGGTTACAAACATTTGCTTGAACTGCATAATTTTTATAAACTTAACGTTTCGTATGTTACAACATACATCATCAGAAGTGATTTTCGGTTACAGATAAATTTAAATTCAAAAAATACAACTCATTGTACGGACTGGGAACTAACAAAATTGATTGACATAAAACGACCAGAATATGCTAATAATAGAGATAAAGTTTCTCACTGCCAACTGATCACGGATCAACAGAGACTCTTTAATTTTACAATGCATGTCTGATCGACCCGTTGCCAATATTTCAAAATGATCCCACTTAATACTATGTTTGGTTAAGGTGGCCGAACACAGTTTTCGCGCGTGCTTTTGCTGATGCAATATTTAGCACGTGCACAAGGATTTCAAAAAACAAACATGCCGTCCGTAGAGCGATCATTTTATTTACTCAACACCCGCACTATCTGTGTTGTTTTTCTCTATAATTGAACGCAGTGTATTGATGGCTTTAGTCTTTTATTACAGAGATATGTTAGAAAAGGTAACGATGCAAAGAACCCAGCAATTTTCAGCTTTTGTGTGTTACCGAAAGAACCCTGTTAAATGCCACGCATGCGCAGTTGCTCGAAAAATTGAGACCGATTGCTTTAGCAGAAACATGCCGATTTCTCACGATCCAGTCGTTAGAATTTCAAGAAATTTGGCGGAAAAATAGATCAGAGACCACGTGAATGATCTGTCAAAAAAAATCTGAAATTTGACATAGGGAATTTTTAATAATACAGAAAACGATTACGGCGAATTACGAAAACCGCCTATGTCAAAATTTTATTACAACCGTGTTGACAGAAGGGATTTAATGTCATTTCTTAGTGTGAACATATGAAAGCAATCTAACGACTGGATTTTTTTTAAATAAACAAAAACCATTATTTAAGCCTTGTTTTAACCAGCCCCGTTGTCATGGCAACAGCACACACCCTAGTCAAAATGCGAGTATAAATATTTCTGTGGTTAACCTTGACTATTGCAAAAAATGGGCGCCAAAGCATAAATAGTTTAAAAGTTATGGTGAATTAGGCATAGGCACTTGAAAAACTGTGTTCGGCCACCTTAAGAAAACATGATCAGCAATTGCAGATTCGTGACAATTTGTAGTTAGGGCTTAAATGTTCTGTTTTTCTGTCGCGTAATCGGCGTTTCGTTTTCCCTATGTAGAGATCATTGCAATCCCAGCAGTTTGCTCTGTACACTACTTTTGACCTGAAGGAAGGGGCTATTTTATCTTTGCAAGGGAAAAAAGACTTGATTCTTCGGGTGTTCTGAAAAACTATTTTGACGTTGAAAATACCATGGAATTTGTTTAAACAAGACCTCAGCTGTTTTGTGAGGTGTTTGCTGTGATAACCTAAGAAAGGCAGAATGATGACAACTTCTTTTCTCTTAACTGTTTGTACAGGATCTTTTGGCTTATTCACAGGGGGCCCATACAAGCAGTGTGTCTGTTTATGTTCGAAATATAAAGAAATGTATGGGAGAATATTGAAGAGTCTTAATATCGTAAACTTATATCGAGGAATGTCTAACTTAAATCTTAAAATAAATGCAAAGGTACCTCAGTTGCTGTGTATTGTCGTGTTCAGCGGCTCTAAATGGTGAATTTGAGCGATTTGGTGAGTTTTGCGTTGACTGTTACTATACGTTACACTTTTTTAATAAAACGGCAAATAATATCGAACAATTTTTGTTCCAAATCATCTAAAAATTCCCCCAAATCCCGTTTTTTTGTAAAAATCCCAAAATTCCTAAAAATTCCCTGATGCTCTAAAAATCCTAAAAAAATTCCGGCTTTTTGTGTCAAGGCCTAACGGCGGTAACTTTGTCGCGTTTCACAATCTGATTGTTCGAATTGTAAAAAATATAACTCCTCTGACAACGAAAGCTTGAGCCGCCTACCGTATTTACTCGAATAAGGCCGCGGCGCTTATTTAATTTTTCGCTCCACAAGTGCGGCGCTTATTCGAGTAAATACGGTATGTTCCATGCGATAGGATCGCCTAATTTGTTCACTTTTAGCGCCTCCATCTTCCTGAAGTCGCATGACACCAAGCTTCGTTTGAAAAATAAACATGCTCGAAAAAACATTCAAGCTTCACGGTTGAACGCAAATGGTAGTATTTGACATGTGTCAAGTCGAATTAGCCAATCAGTAATTTACGTTCAGAATCTGAACGTAAACACTCAAAGCGTACAAAGGACCATTGCAGGCTCTCCCTCTCTCGCCCGCCCCCTAGCTTTTGACCTCGCGCCATTCGAAAGAAAAATCTCGGAAAAACCGATACCGAGAGCCTGTTTGCAGGCTACACTTGTCACGGCCGCAAATCGGACGCCATTTTACCTTCATTTGATTGTAAAGCGCCTTAGAGCTTTTGGATAGGGCGCTATAGAAATTGTCATTTATTATTATTATTATTATTATTATTGTTATGTTATTGTTATTGTTATTATTATTATTATTATATTATTATTATTATTATTATTATTATTGAGCTGCTCGGAGGTAAATAGCGCAGGATATTCGGAGTTTGAAGAGCCCATCAGCGCGCCCGTTTAACACTATCCACTGTTTTAGTATATACTTAAGACGGCTAGCCTCTTCCAGGCGTTCAGTTAGTCAGGGCGCAGCGTAAAAACAGCGCGCGAAAAAATAAAAAATAAAAGCGCGGCGAGAGGAAGCGAAAGAACGCCTGTGGGCCAACTTAACAAAAGGTCATTCCGGTATACCAGGATCTGGTATACCCTTTGATTGGTCGATTTTGACAGATTTTGTCAAAACGCGAGCATTACTGGCGCAGATGAGATATACGATATGGCGGCGGTCAGAGACCTTTCAACGAGTAACGCAGTGTTCAAATCTGTTATAAACAACAAGCTAACAGATTTTCCCAAGTGAAGTGCCTTCGCGAAGAACAGAAGGATTGCATTAAAAATATGGTCAACGAAAGATTCCTTTGCAATCCTTCCCACCGGTCTTGAAAAGAGTTTTAATTTTTCAACTCTTTCCAAGAGGAAATGTCTCTGATGAATGGAGAAGCCGGCGCCGTCTTCACGATCATGGTGGCTTGTTTAGCTCTCGAGGCCATAATCAAAGAACAAATTGAACAGTTGAACAAAATCGGAGTCGCAGCAACGGCAATGGGTATCGACTAAGAAGCCGAGAAGAGCTGAGACGGGTGTTGATCAGTCTGCTGTAGAACAGTTCCTCTCGATCGTTACTCTGATAATGGCATGGACTGGATGTTACATGGCCAATGTCGAGCTGGTCACAAAAGCATCGAAACTTTTCGGACTTGGAGCATGGGTTATTGTCAGAGATGAACCTTTCATGAAGCCCAAACTTCCTGAAGATGTTGTTTTGTGCTTTAGTAACAGCTTCAGTTGTCTTGCTGGAAAGGGTGTCGTAGGTGAGAAAACCAGAATAGCAGTCGACTGTAACCAGGGCTCGCTGGCGTTGGAAACTGTAACACATCCACGCCAGTAACTCCAATGGACGAGTTGCTGAGATCTGTCGCTCTGGAGGTCTGGGCTTCTTGTTGCCATACCTTTGGCATTCATCGCACTTTTGAACCATGTCGCTGATGTCATCTTGTAACTTTGGCCAATACACAGTGCGCCTTGCACGTTGGAGCGTTGAAGTTAGATCTTGATGTACATCACGAAGGCGGGTGAGTGTTCCAGGTCTCATGCTTGCAGGAATGAAAACTCTGCTACCTTTCATGACAAGTCCGTCCAGGATGGTCAACTGATCTCTGAAGCACCAATAGGGATGCAGATTATCTGGAAGATCTTGCATGCTATCTGGCCATCCAATAATGATGAGGTCAGTTAGTGAAGCCAAGTGGAGTCTGCCTTCATCTCCTCTTGTAGGGATTCAAGACGTGTGGGCTACACTTTCAGGACTTGTGCAATATTGATGTCTAAACCAGGGATCTCTTTGGCTGTACCCTGTTGAACGAGCCGAGATAGAGTGTCTGCAAGTAAACGCACACTTGGACCCAACATACTGGTGTCATATTTGGAGAGACGCAACAGCATTCTTTGCAATCTGGTTGGTGCCAGGCCGACTGGTTTCTGAAGATGGCCTGCGGGGGCTTGTGATCTGTGTTTACGGTAATTTTTCGCCCAAACGGATATCTATGCAGCTTTTCGCAAAAAATAGGATAGCCAACAGTTCCCGTTCTATGTTGGTGTAATTAGCTTCAGCAGGCGTAAGTGCCTTGCTGAGAAAACGCACGGGTTCGTTGTCTTGGGACAGGACTGCACAAATACCTTTCAAAGAAGCATCAGTCTCGATGATGGCTGGCTTGTTTGGGTCATAGTGGATGAGCTCCACTGCAGGGGCAATGTTGTTCTTGATGGCGTGCAATTCCCTTTGCAAATCACTGTCCATACAAAATGGCTGTCGTGTTCGAGCAAACTACGCAGGAGGTGGGTCTTCTGGTCAAATTGGGGATGAATGTAGACATTAAGTTCACAGTTCCCAGCAACTTTCTAACTCTTGCTTATCGGTTGGCGCAGCAAGCACGGTTATGGCTTTCACTTTCTTTGGACATGGCTGGACACCTTGTGGAGTGATGATACGTCCAAAGTACTCAATCAGTTGGTTCTTAATGAAGCACTTGTTAGGGTTGAACTTGAGTCCTGCATTCCGTGCTTTTTCTAAAGTCTCCAGTAAATGAATGTCATGACGCACCTCTGTTGATCCTTGTACTTTACCATCATCTGCACATGGGAATGCCAGCTAGGATTTGATCCATTTGCTCACAGAAGATTTAAGAAGATGCTGACAATCCAAGGACACGCGCACAAAGCAGTGGTGTGATGAATATACAGTGGAACCTCGATTTAACGAACCTCTATTTAACGAATTCCTCGATATAACGAACATAATCCGGAAGCCCAAAAGTAAAATATACCTCGATATAACGAATTACAATGTCAACACGCGACAGAAGATAAACGCTGAACAGATCAACAGTCAGCAAATCCTTTAATCCAAAAAGTAAAGAGACAGCAACCTTTCAGTCAACGACTTCTATTTGTAATAGACATTGGCACTATAGTATTTCCACAGAAGTCACCTGTGTTACAAATCAATCATTAACTATGACCTCGATATAACGAACATTTTGTCGTTTCCCCTCAAATTCGTTATATCGAGGTTTTCGATATAACTAACCCTCCATTTGCCGAACAAATTTGGCCGGTCCCCAGCGACTTCGTAAATCGAAGTTTCACTGTAGTGAGAAGCTGGCTTTGCTCATCAAGTTGTTTGGTCTAGTACCAACTCTTGGCACCTAGTGTGGAGAAGTACTGACCATTTCCGAAACTAGGCTGAACATCTTCCCAAGATGCAGTGTAGTGAATTTTGGGGAAGAGGAACTTGTTCAAGTTTCATGGGTCAAGGCACAGACGGAGAGTTCCATCCTTTTTGATAAAAGTTACCAAATTATTTACCCACTTAGTAGTCTCTGGGCAGGCTCGGATTATTCCTTCCTGTTCCATTTTGTCTAGCGCCTTCTTTAGTTGTGGCATGATGCTTTGCGGTACAGCACGGCGTAGTAGCTGAACTGGTTTTGCTTCTGGTGAGGAGCTTAAGGCTGGCCTCACCTTCAAAGAGGCCAACCTGACCATCAAAGGTCTCTGGGAAGATTTGCTTGAGGTCCTCCAAACGGTCACCTGTTTTCCTTCCAAGTGGTCGTTGTTTCTTCCACTTCTTTTGAAGACTGTCATAGTCAGCCCCTGATCCTTCAGTGATGTGTACAGTCTCAACATGGCATGCATGGTTCCATATATATGGCTTTGTTGTATGCACACAGGCGCAATAGTTACAAGTTTGAATTCTTTGCAGAATCCAAGACCAAGAATGAAAGGGCATTCCTGTTTGGTGACATAGAATCTTGATTTGGCAGTGATGTCATTGCAAGTGATTCCTTATCTCTACAAATCCACAGTTCTGAAGATCTGTTCGGACATTCCTCGGATAATGGCGCTGCTGGATCTTAGATCTTCTTGGAGAGCCCGATTTTTCAAAGCATGGAAGTTGGCATGCAGGATACCATGGCACAGTGTCAACTTTGCTCTGATCTCATAGGATGGACTGCTGTCGCTTTTGGGTGAAAACAATACTGGAGCGATACAATTCGCGTGACTTTTGATGGTCAGGTTGGCCTCTTTGAAGGTGAGGCCAGCCTTAAGCTCTCACCAGAAGCAAAACCAGTTCAGCTACTACGCCGTGCTGTACCGCAAAGCATCATGCCACAACTAAAGAAGGCGCTAGACAAAATGGAACAGGAAGGAATAATCCGAGCCTGCCCAGAGACTACTAAGTGGGTAAATAATTTGGTAACTTTTATCAAAAAGGATGGAACTCTCCGTCTGTGCCTTGACCCATGAAACTTGAACAAGTTCCTCTTCCCCAAAATTCACTACACTGCATCTTGGGAAGATGTTCAGCCTAGTTTCGGAAATGGTCAGTACTTCTCCACACTAGGTGCCAAGAGTTGGTACTAGACCAAACAACTTGATGAGCAAAGCCAGCTTCTCACTACAGTGAAACTTCGATTTAACGAAGTCGCTGGGGACCGGCCAAATTTGTTCGGCAAATGGAGGGTTAGTTATATCGAAAACCTCGATATAACGAATTTGAGGGGAAACGACAAAATGTTCGTTATATCGAGGTCATAGTTAATGATTGATTTGTAACACAGGTGACTTCTGTGGAAATACTATAGTGCCAATGTCTATTACAAATAGAAGTCGTTGACTGAAAGGTTGCTGTCTCTTTACTTTTTGGATTAAAGGATTTGCTGACTGTTGATCTGTTCAGCGTTTATCTTCTGTCGCGTGTTGACATTGTAATTCGTTATATCGAGGTATATTTTACTTTTGGGCTTCCGGATTATGTTCGTTATATCGAGGAATTCGTTAAATAGAGGTTCGTTAAATCGAGGTTCCACTGTATATTCATCACACCACTGCTTTGTGCGCGTGTCCTTTGGATTGTCAGCATCTTCTTAAATCTTCTGTGAGCAAATGGATCAAATCCTAGCTGGCATTCCCATGTGCAGATGATGGTAAAGTACAAGGATCAACAGAGGTGCGTCATGACATTCATTTACTGGAGACTTTAGAAAAAGCACGGAATGCAGGACTCAAGTTCAACCCTAACAAGTGCTTCATTAAGAACCAACTGATTGAGTACTTTGGACGTATCATCCACTCCACAAGGTGTCCAGCCATGTCCAAAGAAAGTGAAAGCCATAACCGTGCTTGCTGCGCCAACCGATAAGCAAGAGTTAGAAAGTTGCTGGGAACTGTGAACTTAATGTCTACATTCATCCCCAATTTGACCAGAAGACCCACCTCCTGCGTAGTTTGCTCGAACACGACAGCCATTTTGTATGGACAGTGATTTGCAAAGGGAATTGCACGCCATCAAGAACAACATTGCCCCTGCAGTGGAGCTCATCCACTATGACCCAAACAAGCCAGCCATCATCGAGACTGATGCTTCTTTGAAAGGTATTTGTGCAGTCCTGTCCCAAGACAACGAACCCGTGCGTTTTCTCAGCAAGGCACTTACGCCTGCTGAAGCTAATTACACCAACATAGAACGGGAACTGTTGGCTATCCTATTTTTTGCGAAAAGCTGCATAGATATCCGTTTGGGCGAAAAATTACCGTAAACACAGATCACAAGCCCCCGCAGGCCATCTTCAGAAACCAGTCGGCCTGGCACCAACCAGATTGCAAAGAATGCTGTTGCGTCTCTCCAAATATGACACCAGTATGTTGGGTCCAAGTGTGCGTTTACTTGCAGACACTCTATCTCGGCTCGTTCAACAGGGTACAGCCAAAGAGATCCCTGGTTTAGACATCAATATTGCACAAGTCCTGAAAGTGTAGCCCACACGTCTTGAATCCCTACAAGAGGAGATGAAGGCAGACTCCACTTTGGCTTCACTAACTGACCTCATCATTATTGGATGGCCAGATAGCATGCAAGATCTTCCAGATAATCTGCATCCCTATTGGTGCTTCAGAGATCAGTTGACCATCCTGGACGGACTTGTCATGAAAGGTAGCAGAGTTTTCATTCCTGCAAGCATGAGACCTGGAACACTCACCCGCCTTCGTGATGTACATCAAGATCTAACTTCAACGCTCCAACGTGCAAGGCGCACTGTGTATTGGCCAAAGTTACAAGATGACATCAGCGACATGGTTCAAAAGTGCGATGAATGCCAAAGGTATGGCAACAAGAAGCCCAGACCTCCAGAGCGACAGATCTCAGCAACTCGTCCATTGGAGTTACTGGGCGTGGATGTGTTACAGTTTCCAACGCCAGCGAGCCCTGGTTACAGTCGACTGCTATTCTGGTTTTCTCACCTACGACACCCTTTCCAGCAAGACAACTGAAGCTGTTACTAAAGCACAAAACAACATCTTCAGGAAGTTTGGGCTTCATGAAAGGTTCATCTCTGACAATAACCCATGCTCCAAGTCCGAAAAGTTTCGATGCTTTTGTGACCAGCTCGACATTGGCCATGTAACATCCAGTCCATGCCATTATCAGAGTAACGATCGAGAGGAACTGTTCTACAGCAGACTGATCAACACCCGTCTCAGCTCTTCTCGGCTTCTTAGTCGATACCCATTGCCGTTGCTGCGACTCCGATTTTGTTCAACTGTTCAATTTGTTCTTTGATTATGGCCTCGAGAGCTAAACAAGCCACCATGATCGTGAAGACGGCGCCGGCTTCTCCATTCATCAGAGACATTTCCTCTTGGAAAGAGTTGAAAAATTAAAACTCTTTTCAAGACCGGTGGGAAGGATTGCAAAGGAATCTTTCGTTGACCATATTTTTAATGCAATCCTTCTGTTCTTCGCGAAGGCACTTCACTTGGGAAAATCTGTTAGCTTGTTGTTTATAACAGATTTGAACACTGCGTTACTCGTTGAAAGGTCTCTGACCGCCGCCATATCGTATATCTCATCTGCGCCAGTAATGCTCGCGTTTTGACAAAATCTGTCAAAATCGACCAATCAAAGGGTATACCAGATCCTGGTATACCGGAATGACCTTTTGTTAAGTTGGCCCACAGGCGTTCTTTCGCTTCCTCTCGCCGCGCTTTTATTTTTTATTTTTTCGCGCGCTGTTTTTACGCTGCGCCCTGACTAACTGAACGCCTGGAAGAGGCTAGCCGTCTTAAGTATATACTAAAACAGTGGATAGTGTTAAACGGGCGCGCTGATGGGCTCTTCAAACTCCGAATATCCTGCGCTATTTACCTCCGAGCAGCTCAATAATAATAATAATAATAATAATAATATAATAATAATAATAATAACAATAACAATAACAATAACAATAATAATAATAATAATAATAATAAATGACAATTTCTATAGCGCCCTATCCAAAAGCTCTAAGGCGCTTTACAATCAAATGAAGGTAAAATGGCGTCCGATTTGCGGCCGTGACAAGTGTAGCCTGCAAACAGGCTCTCGGTATCGGTTTTTCCGAGATTTTCTTTCGAATGGCGCGAGGTCAAAAGCTAGGGGGCGGGCGAGAGAGGGAGAGCCTGCAATGGTCCTTTGTACGCTTTGAGTGTTTACGTTCAGATTCTGAACGTAAATTACTGATTGGCTAATTCGACTTGACACATGTCAAATACTACCATTTGCGTTCAACCGTGAAGCTTGAATGTTTTTTCGAGCATGTTTATTTTTCAAACGAAGCTTGGTGTCATGCGACTTCAGGAAGATGGAGGCGCTAAAAGTGAACAAATTAGGCGATCCTATCGCATGGAACATACCGTATTTACTCGAATAAGCGCCGCACTTGTGGAGCGAAAAATTAAATAAGCGCCGCGGCCTTATTCGAGTAAATACGGTAGGCGGCTCAAGCTTTCGTTGTCAGAGGAGTTATATTTTTTACAATTCGAACAATCAGATTGTGAAACGCGACAAAGTTACCGCCGTTAGGCCTTGACACAAAAAGCCGGAATTTTTTTAGGATTTTTAGAGCATCAGGGAATTTTTAGGAATTTTGGGATTTTTACAAAAAAACGGGATTTGGGGGAATTTTTAGATGATTTGGAACAAAAATTGTTCGATATTATTTGCCGTTTTATTAAAAAAGTGTAACGTATAGTAACAGTCAACGCAAAACTCACCAAATCGCTCAAATTCACCATTTAGAGCCGCTGAACACGACAATACACAGCAAACTGAGGTACCTTTGCATTTATTTTAAGATTTAAGTTAGACATTCCTCGATATAAGTTTACGATATTAAGACTCTTCAATATTCTCCCATACATTTCTTTATATTTCGAACATAAAACAGACACACTGCTTGTATGGGCCCCCTGTGAATAAGCCAAAAGATCCTGTACAAACAGTTAAGAGAAAAGAAGTTGTCATCATTCTGCCTTTCTTAGGTTATCACAGCAAACACCTCACAAAACAGCTGAGGTCTTGTTTAAACAAATTCCATGGTATTTTCAACGTCAAAATAGTTTTTCAGAACACCCGAAGAATCAAGTCTTTTTTCCCTTGCAAAGATAAAATAGCCCCTTCCTTCAGGTCAAAAGTAGTGTACAGAGCAAACTGCTGGGATTGCAATGATCTCTACATAGGGAAAACGAAACGCCGATTACGCGACAGAAAAACAGAACATTTTAAGCCCTAACTACAAATTGTCACGAATCTGCAATTGCTGATCATGTTTTCTTAAGGTGGCCGAACACAGTTTTTCAAGTGCCTATGCCTAATTCACCATAACTTTTAAACTATTTATGCTTTGGCGCCCATTTTTTGCAATAGTCAAGGTTAACCACAGAAATATTTATACTCGCATTTTGACTAGGGTGTGTGCTGTTGCCATGACAACGGGGCTGGTTAAAAACAAGGCTTAAATAATGGTTTTTGTTTATTTAAAAAAAATCCAGTCGTTAGATTGCTTTCATATGTTCACACTAAGAAATGACATTAAATCCCTTCTGTCAACACGGTTGTAATAAAATTTTGACATAGGCGGTTTTCGTAATTCGCCGTTAATCGTTTTCTGTATTATTAAAAATTCCCTATGTCAAATTTCAGATTTTTTTTGACAGATCATTCACGTGGTCTCTGATCTATTTTTCCGCCAAATTTCTTGAAATTCTAACGACTGGATCGTGAGAAATCGGCATGTTTCTGCTAAAGCAATCGGTCTCAATTTTTCGAGCAACTGCGCATGCGTGGCATTTAACAGGGTTCTTTCGGTAACACACAAAAGCTGAAAATTGCTGGGTTCTTTGCATCGTTACCTTTTCTAACATATCTCTGTAATAAAAGACTAAAGCCATCAATACACTGCGTTCAATTATAGAGAAAAACAACACAGATAGTGCGGGTGTTGAGTAAATAAAATGATCGCTCTACGGACGGCATGTTTGTTTTTTGAAATCCTTGTGCACGTGCTAAATATTGCATCAGCAAAAGCACGCGCGAAAAACTGTGTTCGGCCACCTTAACCAAACATAGTATTAAGTGGGATCATTTTGAAATATTGGCAACGGGTCGATCAGACATGCATTGTAAAATTAAAGAGTCTCTGTTGATCCGTGATCAGTTGGCAGTGAGAAACTTTATCTCTATTATTAGCATATTCTGGTCGTTTTATGTCAATCAATTTTGTTAGTTCCCAGTCCGTACAATGAGTTGTATTTTTTGAATTTAAATTTATCTGTAACCGAAAATCACTTCTGATGATGTATGTTGTAACATACGAAACGTTAAGTTTATAAAAATTATGCAGTTCAAGCAAATGTTTGTAACCGCTGTTTGCGTTTTATTCTTAGTGAAACTAAAATGGCCCAAGTCAAAGAATTTTTATGAGTTGGTGACTGCTAGACTGCAATCCAATAGGCCTTTTGCAACAGTTGGTCACGTGACGTGCTTTTCAAGAACACACTGATTAATCATTGGTAACGCATAATGTTATCAGAAATGGAAAGAACAGTTCCAAATAAGCTTACATGCAAATTTCAGGTTTATATCTTTTAAGGGGGAATTTTTATGGACGTTAAAAATTAGAAGGATTTGTATGAAAAGAACTCACTTTGCCCACCAGTCACGCTCCAGTGGTTCTCCATACAAATCCTTGTAATTTTGCAAGTTTTTCAAGCTGCCATAAAATCTTTGCCTTTCGGTGTAAGGGCCTAGAAATTTCCATTTTTCCTAATATTTTACCCCTCTTTCTATCTCCAATGGTTATGTGCCGGCAGCTTCTTGATTAATAACAGAAAAGGTTTCTGGAGGGCAAAACTTCCTCGCTTCCATACAAAACCATCTAATTTTTTGCAATATTCAAATCGTCATTAAATCTCAACCTTATACGGCATTGGTCTGAAAATTGGTGTCCTGGTTATTTAAAACATGCTCTTTCCAGCTCTGAAATTCATTTTGCTGTAGCTAAAAGTTTAGAAATTATCGGTCACGTGACCAACTGTTGCAAAAGGCCTATTGTACAGCGGTGTTTCCCTGATCCATTTAACAAATTGACGTCAGTTTTTTATGCGTCTGTCCTGTTATTGATCATGAATTTCGTCATCACATTGTCAAAGTAGCTGTGGATCCACGAGGCGATAGCCGAGTGGATCCGCAGACTACTTTGACAATGTGATGACGAAATTCATCATCAATAACAGGACAGACGCATTAAAAACTGACATCAATTTGTTTTTTACGATAACAAATTGTCGAATTGCCGGCTCTCGCTCGCTGACGCGTCGCATGAATTTAAATTCATGTGTATGGACAATAAAAATTAGCCAATGAGCGCGCGTGAATTTCTGCAGTTATCGTAAAAATTGTTTTTGACACAAAAACTTAAAATGTACGTCTTGGCTGGGATATAGCATGTGCAATGTATGTTGGGTAATTATTTGTATGCATTGTGTATGAAGTGCAAGTTCAATTGAAACCCAGGGAGAAAAAGGCTCAATTTATTTTCTTTATTGTTGAACTTTTTTCTTTCAATTCGCTAATTAAATTAATGGAATATTGTGCATCCTGGGGCGTTTGATCCCTTATACAAACAAGGTAATTATCTAATGGTATTTTTGGCAAAAAACATGGGTAAGTCTTTGCACCATCTAAGTTTTGCACATTTTTGGTCCAGTCATGTTGAATCTTTTGTTTCCTGTTATTATATTTCTTTTTAGTATAATTTTTTTACATTGTGAAAGATGTGTTAATACTGGTCTAAATCTCTATTCCCCTTTTTAGATTCAAGTCAGCAACCCACTTTTAGTAAGAGAAGAGGATGGAAGGTAATTATTGCTGATGTTTTGCCTGCAAATGATAAATTAATTATGATTGATGAAGTGCATTTTGGCAAGTAGGAAGGCCCTAATACTTTTCCATTTTGAGAGTATGAAGTGATGATGATGATGATGATGATGATAATGATTTGTGATTACTAATGTTACAATGATGAATGTAGGAATGTGCACAGTGATTATAGTCCTGCATTTCTGATCCTAGCAGTATGCAGGATATGTTGCATTTCACATATGAACTTAGAAAAATTGGCCTTTAAGAGTGCCCAATCTGTAAGATAGAAGCCATGTGGATTTTACTCCTGTCAGGTACTCAGAATTCTTTTCCTTGTTCCATTCTCATAACAAATGAACATATCACCTTCATCTTGATCTTCACTGAGCTTAAAATTCACCATCTTCATTATTTATCAACATACATGTATTATCATATAATTTGTAAATAAATTAAATATCAAAATAATTTTATAAAGCCAGCTATTAGATAAATCCAATAAAGCAAATTATGGAAACTTTTTTCTAATTATGTCAGATTTGAATTAAGACCTAATTTGCATAAGCAGGTAATAGTTATATGGAATATCTGAAACATCCATCTGAAACAACCAGCTCAATTATTTTCATTCTGACTGGAAGAAAGTAACTTCAGAGAAACAGAAAGATTTTTAAACTTTGTACTAAAGATAAAAATTTAATGCTCACTCTGGCTTTTAATACTTATTTTTGTTGTGTTAAATTTTCTTAAATTAATTGTTAAAATCACGCTGGGGGGTTTTCCTGGCTGTACTCCCCAAAACGTGCACAAAATCTTTTATTCCATTCCATAACTCCAGCCATAATTTGGTAGTTTTCATCAAGAGGTCTTAATATATTTCCTTCTTTTAATGGTCATCACTTCTATAATAATTCAAAATTTTTGTCGCCAGCTTTTCGGGGTAGAAGGGGAATATTATTTCAACTCAAGATATTCCTTATTTCCGCTGTTTCTCTAGTGGTGAATATTCCCATTCCTCGATAATATTTAAGGATATTTAACAATTATCCTGCGAAATCGCGCGGAATATCGTCTGATACTTAGCCGACGAGGCCGTAGGCCGAGTCGGCTTAAAATCAGACGATATTCCGCGAGATTGAGCAGGATAATTGTTTTTATTATTCAACAAATTGATAACAAAATTGATTTCCAAGCTCGTAACATTTTTCAAACCTTTCTGTCGACATTTTTCACTTCACTTTTTCTTCCCACGTACGAAGCTACGTATATCGCCGGATATCTGTTACCTACGGATGACAGATATCGAGAGCATATGACCATATTTGGATAGTGTTACAATTTGTTGAATATAATCCTTTATCTTTTTCGGGGGGCTCAGTGCGGCACACACGGGGATTGGTCTAACAACGCGTCACGTGACTGAATATCCCCAGCTAAACAATGGGGGATATCCGAGATTAGTAAAAAATCCAACTAGTGGTCCCTATTATCAATGCTTGCGTTTCTGAAATTGGTTTAAGCTACTAGACGGCTATTTGTTATAGCACCACCAGTAGCCGAGAACGGCACTGGCCTTGAAAAACCGAAACAATGGCGCTGAATCACTTTAACCGAGCGGAAAAGATGTTTTTTGTCTCGATTATGTTTTTTGCCAACTAGTTTTGGATTTTACTAAAACAATTTATGTCCTCTCTCCCTCCATGGGCTCTGAGTCACTAGCCCATTCGGCGCCTCGGCCTCATGTGGCTTGTGGACTCCGGAGCCCCTATCGGGGGCTCGAGGAATAGTGTTAAATTATACCCTAATTTTCAAAACTGCGGCGCAGTTGCTAAAAGTTTTAAAGAGGATAATAACCGATAGTCTCCATTTGGGCAAAAATAGCTCGGAATTTGTCCTTGGACTTATCTGTTCCTCGAAGCTCACAGTTTAGGGTTGGTTTTACCCCTCTGTAAATTCCAAGATTCTTCATACATTTCTTAAAGATTTTTTGCTTTTGACACTTCCTCTCCCAACCCCAATAATTTCCCAATAACTTCCTTTTTGGGCAGGAAGGGGGGGTGGCAGGGGTGTTGTGGACCTTTTCTGGACCACACATACCAACATTACTTTGTAGGAGGCAGCATGCCAATCGTCTGGTAAAAATTACAAGACGATGTAGGACAAAAAAAAAAATTCTCTACATTTATTTTATAAACTGACGTACAAATTTCCTCCTATAATGATTTTGGTATTCCTGGTGCATTTTTAAGCATTAGTAGCTGGTTTTGCGAGCTTGCCCGAACTAATTTTGTTCATGATACCATAGACATTTTGATTCTAAGGTTAACCCCCCCAACAACGCAAAGTGATTTTGGGTATGTGCAAGTAGCGAATGTTATTTAATTAGTATTAACATACACACCAGATCAGATTTATTTGATGATAATTTAATACTTTAACATGATGAATCATTGAAAATAGTTAGAATTAGAGAGAACTTAAGTTAATAATTTTACTAAAACAATTAGATTAAATACTGTTAATGTCTATGGGGTGATAGTTGATTAGGCCATGAAAAGAGTCAGGGACCCTGATGAAAAGACCTTTAATGAGTGGAACGATAATTTAATTTTATCGATTAAACTGATTATACACCTGATTCATGTAACATTTCCTTCCTATAAACCCGTGTTTATATTTTTTTGTTCATTTTTTTTTTCTATTTTTATTCAACCCTTATTAGTTTTTTTTTTTGGCATAAAAACTCTTTATAGAGCTTTTTTACTTATTTTTTGGGGGGGGGGGAAAAAAAGCGTTTTTGCATATTTGATGCAAAGCCTTTTGATTGATGGTTTCTCACATAATAAGTCAAATCTGTGTGTAAATGTAAGCTCAGGCCATCTTTCGACACTGCCATAACCACCTAACTCAGCCCCTGCCGCACTATCAATAACCATACCACCATCACGACGCACCTCCACTCTACCTACCCTCAATTCCTGCCTTTATCATCTTTCCCTTCCTAGCATTCTTGGCCCATCCGCCCGCAGATATTAACTCAATTTCTGCACGCCAATCAGGTTGCCAATACCGCTTTCATCTCATCTTCATCCGTGTCATCCAACCAAAACTTACCTTGTTCACTGCATTAATTGCCATCAACTTCTGTAGGTAATGGAAAAACGTGCAGGCTCAATGTCTTCTGTCATGTTCTACTAACTTAACAGCTTCATCCTTCTGGGTTCGCGTATAGTTCATAAAAGCCCTGCTCGGAGACATGACACGAGAGAGCGATTTAGGGGGGGAAGGCATGCGACCTCCACTGAGTTC
>JAHPZR010056199.1:10000-19642 GCA_019787425.1 Platygyra sinensis | reverse complement strand
GAGATATCAAATCATGGCAACAGTGCCAGGTCACAGAGCCTGGCCAAAGTGTAACATGACTGAATATGGAAAAGTGCCTCTCAAATCATATTAAAGAGGACAGGAGTGTTTCTTCGTTTCGGCTCAGGTGAAATGACTTTCTGTACGCCTTTCTATTCAACGGCGCCTGAAATTTATTTTTGTTTTCTCCAGATTCCGCATTTTTAACTACTAATGTAGCTTGTGATTTCAAAGGACCTTAAAAAATCTAATATTTCAACCGACGACCATTGCAATTTCTGTTCTAGGACAGATTCTAAAAGGTATACATTTCTAGAGTGTGATGTCTCTATTTCAGTATTTTCAAATACCATAAAGTGGTTTAACGATATACACAAATTAAATGTGAGTCCTTCTTTTGAACAGATTTTATTCAACATGACTTATGAAATAGCTCCGTTAACCTCCATCCAAAAGCGTAGACTGGATTTTCTCTTGCTCTCCATGAAACAATTGCTACGTCATAGCAAATCATATCTAGTAGCTCTGCCTCTAGGTCACGTATCTCGTTGTGACGCCGTATGATTAGGCCACCTCGCTGGCATATCATAGCCTGGTCTACGGTACTGAAGCTGCAGCCACATGCGCATACGGATGGGCTATCGGGTATTGGCCAGTCACAGCGTAGCCTCAGTGCGCCACGAAACTCCCGCTTGCTTAGGTCAAGGTTCATGTCTTTCAGTGGAATCGCAGAAAGCCAACATGGCCAACTAGAGGCTCACTTTTCACATGCGAGGTCTACGGCTCTTTGTGTAATTGTTAGGAGAGAGAGACCCTCAGCTCCTCTAGTTTCCCCTTCAGGTCATCATCTTTTTCTTTTCGAACAGTATGCATCAGCCTTCGCACATCTGCATCATGTGGGGTCTCATGGGATTGCGCCATTATTTTATCAACAGGTGGAGCGCTCATCCGACTGACTCCGCACTTTCAGATGGGTTTGTCACTCCCTAGCCTCCCATACGGAAAGGAATGCTTTTGTTGCCAATCGTGAAAATAAAAGTGAATAATTTTTTGAAGGAAATCAAAACCTAAACAACGAGTTTTAGGATACAGTAACGGACCAATTAGCTCATAGTCCAGAGAGGGTGCAAAGAGTTTATGCGTAACAGGTGACGAAGGCAAAAGTTAGTGTTGACCCGTCAAAAACAACTAAAGACATACGTGATTCGTGAATTTATGAAAAAGGTTTGGTTAAAAGCAGCTAAAAGTATAGCTGACGGGTAAATTTTGTTAGAACTGGTGCGTGAAACAGTGAAACTCAAACACAACTCTCTCCTACCTCCCCTCCAAAGTTCCAGCTGAATTCGTTTTGAAAAGATTTGCGTTACTCCACCAAACGTGCAACATACGTCCTTGAAACAAAACATTTTTCTCTGCATCGACTCTGCATCTGATTCTGTTCGTTTCAAGACTAATATTTAAACGACGATTTCCAACGCAATGTAATTACAGTCTCATATTTTCAACGAAAAGAGAACAACGTCGATAAAACCAGAAACATGGAACATTCCGGAACACCCCAGAACATCGAATAATTATCATAATTATGAAAAAAATATGTAAAAATTAAAAATTAAAGTAAACAAAAATAAGCTGGTATCAGCTCGGAAAATGACTGCAATGAGTGTAGGCTCGCAACTTAAACTAACCCATTTTTTTCCGTTTAATTTAATTGAATGATTTCTTTGACCGATTTCATGAGATGATTGAAGTCATCGGACAGGTTAGATGGGAATGAAAAACTTCAGTCACCCGCACTGGTAACTTTGGCGCGTGAGGCGACCGGGCGCCCGTTAGGCAGGAGCCTTGGTAATAATAACAACACTGAACACCACATTACAAAAGTCTCGATTAAGTTCTGCTCCTTTCTTTATTAAAGAAAATTATGGTTATGATAATATTCTTTGCCTGCACACCTTGGGCGTGTCCTCGATAGGACGCCTACTTGCTTAATGAACAGCAATATAACCGTTGAAAATAAGAACTTATCCAGCATGATAGATAATCTACTGTGGCTCCGTTTATATAATACTCTGTTTTAGCCGTACTAGCTCTTTAATTAGAAAACAGTCCTTAGAAAATACACGCGCTGATTGGTTAAAAATCGTGTTTCTGTAACTCGATGGACTGAAACACAGAACTAGCACTGACGAGCTGTTGACGTAATGATAGCACGAGCAAAGAGAATTTACATTTTGATAATCAAAGTGATCAAGTTGTTTTCCTTTTTCTCGTCGCGGTGTTTTTCTAAAAGAAATAGCAAACATTTTCTCTGTGTTTCTGTCAAGTTATAGAAACACTCGTGAACGTTTGAACGGGAGGACTCGAAAAAATTGTAGAAACACTTGCCTGCGATTCGTATTCCCACGGCATTTCTCGTTCTCCCAAACTAACATTCGTGTTTCTACTAAAAAATAAGGGATCAATATCAGTATCTGGGCAACTGCGCACCTACCCCTCCCCTAACCCAAAAGTGGACCGGAGCGTCTAGTGGGAGGTGCAGGGTTCCATCCGAGATATCAAATCATGGCAAAAGTGCCAGGTCACAGAGCCTGGCCAAAGTGTAACATGACTGAATATGGAAAAGTGCCTCTCAAATCATATTAAAGAGGACAGGAGTGTTTCTTCGTTTCGGCTCAGGTGAAATGACTTTCTGTACGCCTTTCTATTCAACGGCGCCTGAAATTTATTTTTGTTTTCTCCAGATTCCGCATTTTTAACTACTAATGTAGCTTGTGATTTCAAAGGACCTTAAAAAATCTAATATTTCAACCGACGACCATTGCAATTTCTGTTCTAGGACAGATTCTAAAAGGTATACATTTCTAGAGTGTGATGTCTCTATTTCAGTATTTTCAAATACCATAAAGTGGTTTAACGATATACACAAATTAAATGTGAGTCCTTCTTTTGAACAGATTTTATTCAACATGACTTATGAAATACCTCCGTTAACCTCCATCCAAAAGCGTAGACTGGATTTTCTCTTGCTCTCCATGAAACAATTGCTACGTCATAGCAAATCATATCTAGTAGCTCTGCCTCTAGGTCACGTATCTCGTTGTGACGCCGTATGATTAGGCCACCTCGCTGGCATATCATAGCCTGGTCTACGGTACTGAAGCTGCAGCCACATGCGCATACGGATGGGCTATCGGGTATTGGCCAGTCACAGCGTAGCCTCAGTGCGCCACGAAACTCCCGCTTGCTTAGGTCAAGGTTCATGTCTTTCAGTGGAATCGCAGAAAGCCAACATGGCCAACTAGAGGCTCACTTTTCACATGCGAGGTCTACGGCTCTTTGTGTAATTGTTAGGAGAGAGAGACCCTCAGCTCCTCTAGTTTCCCCTTCAGGTCATCATCTTTTTCTTTTCGAACAGTATGCATCAGCCTTCGCACATCTGCATCATGTGGGGTCTCATGGGATTGCGCCATTATTTTATCAACAGGTGGAGCGCTCATCCGACTGACTCCGCACTTTCAGATGGGTTTGTCACTCCCTAGCCTCCCATACGGAAAGGAATGTTTTTGTTGCCAATCGTGAAAATAAAAGTGAATAATTTTTTGAAGGAAATCAAAACCTAAACAACGAGTTTTAGGATACAGTAACGGACCAATTAGCTCATAGTCCAGAGAGGGTGCAAAGAGTTTATGCGTAACAGGTGACGAAGGCAAAAGTTAGTGTTGACCCGTCAAAAACAACTAAAAGACATACGTGATTCGTGAATTTATGAAAAAGGTTTGGTTAAAAGCAGCTAAAAGTATAGCTGACGGGTAAATTTTGTTAGAACTGGTGCGTGAAACAGTGAAACTCAAACACAACTCTCTCCTACCTCCCCTCCAAAGTTCCAGCTGAATTCGTTTTGAAAAGATTTGCGTTGCTCCACCAAACGTGCAACAGACGTCCTTGAAACAACAACATTTTTCTCTGCATCGACCATGCGTCTGATTGTGTTCGTTTCAAGAGTAATATTTAAACGACGATTTCTAACGCGATGTAGTTACAGTCTCAACGAGAAGGGAACAACGTCGATAAAACCAGGAACATGAAACATTCCGGAACATCCCAGAACATCGAATAATTATCATAATTATGAAAAAAATATGTGAAAATTGAAAATTAAATTAAACAAAAATAAGCTGGTATCAGCTCGGAAAATGACTGCAATGAGTGTAGGCTCGCAACTTAAACTAACCCATTTTTTTCCGTTTAATTTAATTGAATGATTTCTTTGACCGATTTCATGAGATGATTGAAGTCATCGGACAGTTTAGATGGGAATGAAAAACTTTAGGCACCCGCACTAGTAACTTTGGCGCGTGAGGCGACTGGGCGCCCGTTAGGCAGGAGCCTTGGTAATAATAACAACACTGAACACCACATTACAAAAGTCTCGATTAAGTTCTGCTCCTTTCTTTATTAAAGAAAATTATGGTTATGATAATATTCTTTGCCTGTACACCTTGGGCGTGCCCTCGATATGACGCCTACTTTATGAACGGTAATATAACCGTTGAAAATAAGAACTTATCCAGCATGATAGATAATCTACTGTGGCTCCGTTTATATAATACACTGTTTTAGCCGTACTAGCTCTTTAATTAGAAAACAGTCCTTAGAAAATACACGCACTGATTGGTTAAAAATCGTGTTTCTATAACTCGATGGACTGAAACACAGAACTAGCACTGACGAGCTGTTGACGTAATGATAGCACGAGCAAAGAGAATTTACATTTTGATAATCAAAGTTATCAAGTTGTTTTCCTTTTTCTCGTCGCGGTGTTTTCTAAAAGAAATAGCAAACATTTTCTCTGTGTTTCTGTCAAGTTATAAAAACACTCGTGAACGTTTGCACGGGAGGACTCGAAAAAATTGTAGAAACACTTGCTTGCGATTCGTGTTCCCACGCATTTCTCGTTCTCCCAAACTAACATTCGTGTTTCTACTAAAGAATAAGGGATCAATATCAGTATCTGGGCAGCTGCGCACCTACCCCTCCCCTAACCCAAAAGTAACACTAGCTTATTAACTTATCATAACATGTTGGGTTAGGTGAGGGGTAGCTGCGCAGTTGTCCAGATACTGATATTGATCCAACTTAAGTTAATGAGCTCGAGATTTCTATCGCGTGATAGTTGACGAGGGAGCAGCCTGTGTTAACTATCACGGAGAGAAATTGAGAGCGAATAATCTATTTTTTTTGTGTAAATCTACTAGTCGTTCAAACTTTATGTAAATCTTCTTAACAGACACTTCGAAAATGCCAATAAGCGCACAGTGCTACGGTATTCACTATCAATCACCGAATAGATAGTGAGTAGCGTAGCCAATCAAAGAAGAGCATTCGTGATACTACGCTAGTAGATTTATACTAAACTCGATAGAAACACCGTATATGTACATGTTTTCTATTTCTTAAGTAGAAAATAGCCAAATAATTCAAACTCCTTAACGTGCTAAAACTAATCAGGTTAAAATGGAAACCAAAGTTAAACTAAATTAAAAATGACTGTCGTCCTTAACTAATTACGAATCTCGGTCTGTGAATACGACTATCGCCATAAGTCTACGTGAAGGACACATGTACAACCTGTCCCTAGTCTTGTTTATAATATGTGATACACACTTAAAATGATAGAAGTAAGGTGGACCTCATTCGATAGAAAAACACAAAGTGTTGGTATATACGTATGACTGGTATGAGTGTTTTAACTATAGTCTGTATACAGATCTTGCCATAACTTTAAGGACGTTCGCGATAAAATTTTCTAACATTGATTTTTTTTCTGAAAATTTTACCATTGAAAGATGATGAGTTAGTGATGTAAGAAACGTAAAAAAAATGGGGGCTCACCGACTTCGTTTTGGAGAGAGCATGCCCGGAAGAACGCCTAAATCTGAGTAAATCGGGCTTCGTTATCGAAGAAGGCCACAGTAGCTGTAAGTCCCAAAATATTACAATTAGAGCTTTGAAGGGAAATGTTCTCTGCCAAATATGGTTTAAATGGTCCCATTAAACGAATTTAGTCAACGGTTGAGATTCCTTTAAGAACAAGTTCGCATTTAGCGACAATAGTTTCACGCGCCTTGCAGCCGGAAGATGGCAGGATTCCATGTCTCGAGTACAGAAACCTTGAAATTTTTTAACTTCCCACATTGATTTTTTGTTCATTTTTGGACAATGTGGAGATAATTGTAAATAAAATCTGTTTCTGTAAAGAAAAGTAGGGGTCACCGAACGTTCAAGATCGTTAAATCCAAGCAAAGCTTTTGCAGTAGCCATCTCCCCTATCATTGTTCATTTGAGTACTTAGCGCGCGCGCTCGATGCATGACGTGGTATGTCAAATTACGTGCGTAGTAAGGATGCGCAGTAACAATTAGCGCGAACGTCCTTAAACTGACAAATTGTGAGTAAAATTTTATCTTCCACCTTAGAAAATGATTCATTCTTTTGGTAAGAAAAGTTTCTACTTTTATGTAATACTCGCTTGGTACAAAACGCATCATGAAAACGTTCTTTTTACTTTAAAAGTTCTCATGTCATTTTTCCACGTATTTCAGGACATATATTTTTTTAGTTTTAAAATCTGAAACCAAAATGCGACCATCTGGTGTTGTAGCTACGTACAGTGGTTCTTCTAGCCCAGTAACAGTTTTGCCAGTAAAACAACCTTCCATTGTAAACTGTTGAAGGCGACCATTTTTTCTGTCACATACAAGAAGACCCTGACGATTACCATATCTCACAACACACAAACCCCAAGGATGGGACATCTGTCCATCAGCTACGCCTCTTGCTCCAATCGTATACAGAAACTTCCCTGAACTGTCGAAACACTTTCAAGGAATGGTTCAAGTACTCACGATACAATAAACATGTTTTTATGATAAATACATTCAGCGGGCGCGTAGAGTTTCCCTGCTCCAAATTGAAACACAGGTTTACAGTCCTTTGTTAAGACCTGTATTCTGTTGTTACGACAGTCGGCTACAACAACACGTCCTTCACCATCCACACTTACGCCTTCTGCATACTGAAACTCGCCCTTTTCTGTCCCTTTCTTTCCAAATCTTTTCACAAAGTTCCCTGTCTGTACATTGAACCGCTGAATGTGGTTATACAATTCATCTGTTACCACAATCTCGTCATCAGTCAGGTATGTGACGCCACTTGGAATATTAAACTGTCCTGGATTCTTTCCATAGCAGCCAAGTTTTCGCACAAAATTTCCTTCCTTGTCGTATATCAGGACACAGTGTCTTTTATACTCAGCTACAGCGATCAGCCCGTTACTGTTAACAGCAATCCCACGTGGATCTTGTGGAATTTCTCCTTTCAAATCTAACTCGCCCATAATCTCAAGCTGTAGTTCCTTCACCTGGACAGTGAAGGGACTGTTAACAAGTTTGTCGCCATTTATCTTCACTGTGACGTTGCATCTGCCTGGTACTTTTGGTATAAATTTTACTTGAAAATTTCCATCTTCTTTTTCACAAATAATCAAGCTGTCTTCTTGTTCAGCGGGTTCCACGAGAACTTCAACGCGAAATTTACTCGTCAGTTCTTCTTTAGATATTTTAGGACAGACAAGAAACTCTGCTTCTGTACCAGCTTGGAAATTCGTGGTAGTCCTTCTACATTGTATAGACGTACATCTGTATGGCTGGTTGCCACGAAACCCAGGCTTAAACTGTCAGGTGCAATAGTCGAGAAAAACCGCACGAATGAGCCAACCGGAAGTGCTGGCACTGCTTTCTTGTTAAGATCTTCAAATCGCTGTTCCAAATTCTTGTTGCCTTTCATGATATCTGAGCTTGAGCTTCTTTGAACCAGGTTATTTGCAAACTCGACTGCTTGGTCGATTTGCTTAGTCGAGGACTGTGTCTGTTTGTTGACATGATCTAATTTCTCCCTTCTCGATACGCCTGCGTTCCGGAGCTCAGTAATGGCTTCCCGCTCGAGTTCTCGAATCTTAGCGACCATTTGGTTGGCAGCTTGGGAAACTTCTCCAATTGCTTTGGTAATATTAGCTTCTAGCTTGGAAGTTGTATCCTCAACTTCACGCATCATATCACTGTAAACTTTTCGCTTTTGTCTCAACAACTCGACACGCTGCCATAATATTGGCTTTCTTGGCATCAGCTACTTTTTCAAGCGGATCAACATTGTGATTCTTGTGATCCGTGTTTATGCAAATTTGACAAACACAAGTTTGACATTCAAGACAAAAAAACCTCGTTACCTCTCTCTCGTGGTACTGCTGTGAGCAACAAGGATTGTCGCTTTAACAAGGCCTCGTAGTCTTGGACTTGAAACTGTTTTTACTGGCGTGACTTTGTGTCCTTCAAACGCAGCAGCTTGGAACACTTCATGCGCGTTAACACAGTCAGGGCACATCAACTTTTCGCAATCAAAGCAATAGCTGATCTCGGCGCTCTTTTTCTTACAAATACCGCAGCTGATCTGGCTTCCATCGCCACTTTGTCGAACAGCGAGAAGACTCAGCAAACTATTGTGGAGAAAACTGGTCGGCAAATCATCGAAACGATTTCCTTCAGGGATGCCAACTTCGGTTTGACACTCGGGACAACGAAATTTTCCTTGTCTTTGGCTGAGTAATGCGTGTTTCTCCAAGCACGCACAGCAGAAGGTATGAAGACAAGCTATGGTCTTGGGTTTGGTGTAAATATCCAAACAGATCGAACAAGTAACTTGTTTCTTGAGGTTTTTCAAGAGAGACTCCATCACAAACTGCAGATTGCGAAACGACGATGAAATCGAACACACCCGTCTATTGTGTTTGTGATTCCGAGAAATCTTGAATAAATATGTTTAGTTTCTATTTTCAGCAACCAACCAGTCTGACCTCGGAGCGCAAGCTGCCAATACATTTTGGTATCGAGTGTTGGAATGAAGACTGTGTACTTAACCCCTTGTTGTCTTTGATGGGCTCATATGCAGTCGACATACCTAGGACACCGTTACGGCACATGCGAACATTTATCGCCGAATCATAATCTCTCCCAGGCATTGAGCTCCGGCTTGCCTGCGAAGTTGAACTCAAACTAATCATTTATCATTTTAGCAACTTTTTTAGCGACTTTTTTTAGCGACTTTCTAGCGACTTTTTTAGCGACTTTCTTAGCGACTTTTAAGTATCATGGTAGGTGGAATTTTAAGAAAAATGCGAAAAATCTTTTTTTCGCTGTTCAAATTGAGAAGACGGAGAAAAATGATTTGCAGAAAGAATGGAGAAAAAAGCTTTTTTACTTTTTACGATAAAGAGAAAAACTGTTTTTGAATCTCATTAAATCTCTTACGGCGCGTTGACAGCTCTAATAAAGTTCACCTGCCAGTTGTCACGTGTAATGCGAATTTGCGGTGTGATATTTTATTTGCGCACGCGAACCGTTCTCGATCTGGTTGTTTCATCGCAAGTCAAGCTTTCGTTTTGTCAAATTTTCTTTATGTCAGGACGAAAACTCGCAAGAAAACTTCTTGCCCATTTTCGTCTCCGAAGAAACCGAAGAGGCGAAAATCTGGTGGAACCAGCAAGTTCAGCGTCGAACAAGATCTTTGGCTCCTGATCTGAGCGACT
>JAHPZR010056199.1:0-5000 GCA_019787425.1 Platygyra sinensis | reverse complement strand
AAAACTATGACCCTCCCCCGGTTGCATATAAAACAGGTTTGACCCTCCCCAATTTGTAAAATATTTACTAATGACCCTCCCCTTCGAAGCCCCGGCCCAACCCCCTCCAATAAAAAAAAAAAACGTACCTTCCCTTACCGTTGAACATGATCGCGTGCTTCGCAAAGTTTCCAGACATAAACTAAAAGTTTGGAACCGCAAACGTCTGCGATACAACTTTTCAAAACCAAGTTATGCACTTATCAGCGGCCATTCCGGGGGGGGGGGGGGGGGCGGTTCCCCGGGATCATACGGGGGAATAGCGCGGGATTTGCTGAATTTGTCGCCAATGTTTGGCCCCGGGACGGGGGCATTGGACCACTTACGCACTTCCGAAGCAAGTTACACGTGGAAAGACCCGCGGGATTTGTAACGTCATCGCCGCCATCTTGAAAATGAAAGAGCCGGACCCCGGGGGCTGGGTATATAGCCCTGTATAGTAAACACAGGCCGAAGTAAGTGCATGTTCATTGAAATTGTCATTCTATGACTTACAAGGTATAAAGCTGAACCTCGCTGTGTGCAGAAAACAGGTGGACTAGCTTTTTTACTTACTGTATATATTATCGTAAAACTTTTATTAAAAATCCTGGGTAGGTGGAATTTGCAAACGTCTTGGTGCAAATGCCCGGGGATTCCCCGGGGTCAACTCCCCGGAATGGCCGCTGATAAGTGCATTATCCCCACCCAGTTATTTTGTCACGCTAACGCTTCATGCAAGCTCGCAAACGGTAGTATTAATATTTGCCAAAAACAGGTGTAATACTATCTGCAATACAACGGCCTTTTCGGGTTTTTTAGCAAAATCCTTAAATCATGATTGGGAGACCATTTGAATGTTGCTAATGATTTGCTTTTTAATTCTTCAGCCTATTTGTGAATAAATTTCATTTCAGAAAACCGTGAGGCTGGCAATTTTTTTTTTTTTTGATTTACTTATTTGAAATAGAAAATATACTACAAAGGTTGGTCAAGACAACGTGAACATAGGCGTTGTTACAATATTTCGGCTGGCCAACACCAGCCTTCTTCAGGTTTATTGAATGGATAAATGCTTCTTACAAGATCCCATTTATCAATCAATCAAAAATTGGTATAAATATTGGTACAAATATTGATCAAGATTACATTTATCCATTCAATAAACCTGAAGAAGGCTGGTGTTGGCCAGCCGAAATATTGTAACAACGCCTATGTTCACGTTGTCTTGACCAACCTTTGCAGTATATTTTCTATTTTTAAAGTTTTTTGGTCTGGTCACGATCTATTTTGATCCAACGTAGAGCAAGTTTTGATCGTACACGGCTTTTGCAGTGGTTTAATCTTTAAAAAGTTATTTGAAATGTTCAACTAAACAATTTTAACATTTCCCAGCAGCTAGTATTAAGTAAAAAGAGTTGAATACGCCTTTTCCGTCGGGGTTTGTACAAAGTAGTGACATATTTTCGGCCTTCTCTCTCACATGTGTGGTAAGGCGTGGGAACAGTAGCTTGTGATTGGCCAGTGTCAGAGCGGGTTTTCCCGGCATTACGACAATGTCTGGACGAATAATGAAGGCTTTGCTTTGATTTCGTCATTTATTGCCATTCGCTTTGATACAGCCACCGGTGATTCACTTTACGATGCCTCCAAAAAAGAAGAGTAAAACAGCGAGTTTGATCACAAACTTCTTTTTTAAAGTAGAAGATTTCCGGATGAGGCTGAACAAAATGTAGATGCTTGAGAAAGGCCAACAGTTGAAGAAAGTGACGGGTCAAACTTAGAGCGTCGCTCCAGAGCCCCAAGTTGAAAACCTCGACTGATGTGATTTCTATCAGTGAGCAAGCATGCTCTAGTTATCAAGTTGAGAGTAGTAGCCAAACCAGTGTCAACAAAAACTCGAGCTTAGCTCGAGAAATGCAAGAAATCCCCCATACAATTTCTTTCAGCCGGCAAGCATCCTCGGCTTCAGTCCCAAGTTTGCAGTGCTTGTGGGCGTGCTGCGGCTACAGATATTCCACAACTGATATCAGCGCAAGGCGGTAGTGAAGACATTGGCCGCTACATCGACGGTACAAAGACTCAAGAGCAGTTGAACAGATTAATCAACGCAATGGATAGGGGGACAAAACATCAGCTCCTTACTAGGCATTTCGTTCGTTCCTTCGACTACAAGTTTCCTGAAACCTATGATAATGGCTGTCCCCGCTCCTTCCGCATGGAATACACACGAAATCGTCCTTGGCTCAAATACAGCCCTCGTCTAGATGGTGCTTTTTGCCTGCCATGTGCACTTTTCGCTGCTGACCGTTCAAATAAGGGGCCCTCGTCACAATTCCTTTCAATAAGTGGGCTCGATACATTAACGTCATTGTCGCACACGCTGAAATACAGTACCACAGAGATGCAATGTTAGCTGCTAAGGCCTTTTGCGAAACAATGGAAAATCCAACGTCAACCTTCCAGTGTCATATTAGTACAGAGAGGTAGAAACGTATCAAAGAAAATCGAAAACTACTGCAACTCATAGCCAACGCGGTGCTATATTGTGGGCGCCAGTGCATTGCTCTTCGAGGTGACAAGGAAAGGCTTGACCAGCCTGGAAATCCAGGAAATTTCCGTGCGTTGCTGAAGCTCTCTGTAATGAACGAGAATCGAGGGGGTGTTGGTACGTGTACAAGCAGAAATACTCCGACGTGCGCCAAAGGCAGGGTACATCCATTGTGCGGGGCACAGTCTTAACCTTGTGATAAGTTCTTGTTGCGGTCTTCCAGAAATCCAAAATATGATAAGCAAGGTGGAGGAAGCGTGCATTTTTTTCAATTACGTACAGCCCTTAGCGAAATCGGCTTCCTATCAGCAGTAATCAAGGATCAATATCCTGAAAATGCAAGGAAAAAGCCTCTTATAACTCTTTGTACGACCAGATTGGCAGAGAGGTCTGATGCGTACGAGCATTTTTATGAATCCTTCGAGTATGTCGTGTATGTTTTGGAAGTCATGGCACATAATCTACACCACGACGACTTTCCAGCCCAGTTCTATGGATGCTGGAACACAGCCACTAAGAGGGATGCCTCTGGCCTACTCCAAGCCATTACGAACTTTGAATTTGTCGTGACTTTTGTCATTGGATACCTCTACCTGTCGCACATGAGTGCTCTAACAACGAAGTTGCAACGGAAGAGCAATGACATTTTCAAGGCTTTCACGATGGTTTCGAGTGTGCTCAAGTCGTGCCAGGACCGTGATGCGCGCCGATATGGACGAGATGTATGATGATGCGTATGAGAAGGCAATGTCAATGGCAGCTAAGGTGGGAGTGGCGCCAACAGCTCAAGCTCCAACAGCATAGGAGTATTATCGGATCAACGTGGCTGTTCCATTTCTTGACCACATCATTTTGCAGCTAGAAGAGCGCTTCGATGCCGTCACCGTCCAAGCCTCAAGGCTGCTTGCTTTGGTTCCCTCTGTAATGAACGAGAATCAGACGAAGTCGCAAGAGTGACAAGGGGTCGTCGATATGTACAGGGACGATCTTCCATCTCCACAGCTCTTCCCGGCAGAATTTCGGCGGTGGGGAAGCAAGTATGCAGAGGAAGAAGAGCTCCCGGGCTCGTGTGCCACAGCTCTGAAGCAGTGCATGCGACGAGGATGAATTTCCCAACATATTCACTCTGCTCACGAACTATCCACTTTGCCCGTAACTATAGCTGCGAGTGCGAAAGGTCCTTCAGCGCGATGCGAAAGTTAAACACCTATATGCGATGCACGATGAGCGAGAACAGATAAGCGTCACTTGCACTTATGTATATCCATTACTAGCCTGTTCCAGGCTCTCGGTAGTTGGGGACGAGCGAAACCGAGCAGAGAAAAAAACGAGGGAGGACTAAGGCGAGAAGCGGCGGGAGAGCCTGTAAGAATTTCTTTAACGACCCTCTTTTGGTATAGCAGGAGCTGCTATACCCTCTGATCGGTCAATTTTGACAGTACTGTCAACACTTCTGTGGATCTTGTCAATCAGAAAGATGGCGAGCGCGGCCTGCGCGAGCGATTTCGAGGAATCCGAACTGATTTCCATCTTGGACGATTGTCTGCAGGATTTCCCGAGTATTCAAGCGCTAAGAAAGGAGCAGCAACTATGTCTAGTAAATCTAGCTAGTGGGAAAGACGTTTTCGCTATTTTTCCAACGGTTTTGGGAAAAGTTTAATTTTTCAGCTATACCCACGACTTGCTAAGGCTGCTATAGCCTGCAAACAGGCTCTCCGTATGGGTTATTCCGAGATTTGCTTTCGAACGGCGCGCGGGCGGGCGAGAGAGGGAGAGCCTGCAATGGTCCTCGTACGATTTGAGTTCTGCCTCCTTTCCGCTTGACTGATCTGTCAAGTTATCAAATTGGAATGAACCAATCACAACGAAAGCAGAAATGACCTAGTAGGTCAAGACGGCTGTCAAAAATGAAACTTTTGATACACGTGCGTTTGTTTTTGTTATGAACTCGAATCCAGAAACTCCGAAGAAAACATTTCGACGAAAAGCTGGAAGAAAACCGCTCGATTTATAAAAGTGTTCCCTGCCAATAAATTATATTTTCAAATCCCACTGTTGAAATTGGGCCATGCTTTGAAGAGATGACGTTCAGCTCGCGTCATCTACTATTACATAACAACCGAGTTTCATTACGCGAAACGTAACTCAGCGTATGGAAGTTTTGTATGGGTAAAAACGTTAATAGACATTTTAGCCCAATTTAGCCCTTCTTTTAGCCAAAATTTTGGTATTTGTGTACTAAAAATAACTGACCTCAGTGTTAACACCTCCATATTCTGAAAGGGGAGAGTCACGTTTCGCGTAGTGAAACTCGGTCGTTGTGTAAAGTAGATGACGGCGGTAACTTTGTCACGTTTCACAAGCTGATCGTTCGCATTGTAAATCAAAGGGCTCTTATGAGCCAACTCATTCATGCTCTCAGCCATGAAAT
>JAHPZR010056198.1:200000-227893 GCA_019787425.1 Platygyra sinensis | reverse complement strand
CGAATTTCCCACGCTTCGCCTCGCTTGTATGTAATTACTTCGAGTTAATGTATCATTTATACTCAGTTTCTTTTAATGGAGTATTGAAAACATTACTTTGGTAGGCCAGCAGCGAAAGTTTTTTATCAGTACCATCAAGGGAACATGTATTATCATTTATTTAAAATCGATTTACTATAAGTGAGAAGAGATTTTAAGTCTTCTGACCTAGCGTCCCAAACCACAGGTGACACCCCGGGTGATACAAAGCTTCAGTGTATCCTCCTTAGCCAAAATAGATTGTTCTTGGTAATGAACTAAAATTATTCTAATCTTTTTTGTCAGCACTAGGAACATTACCTTACATTGGAAACTTTGTACACATTGGAGGCTTTTTTTCTTTGGTCCTGTTTGCCTCGGCTAGTGTTTCTCTCTTCCCCAGCATAAACTTTCGTTGCCAGAGTTCTTGGCAATTTTTAATATATCGTTCAAAAGTTGTAGCTTTTTGCCTTCCTCCCTCTGTGTGATCCGTCGGCTGCGTCCACGTCGCGTTCTTCCTCGTCAAAGCTCTAACACTTTCTGTGGGTGGTGGCCAGTTACGGTCGATTGTGTGCCATAACACAAAGCATGTCTGTCCCAACCATGGACGAAGATGGATTTCTAAACGATGGTTAATACCGTGTCGTGATTTGGCTGTTAAGGTAGCGCTTAGGATCACGTGCGTTTGGTTTCGAGTTTGCTTTGCCACATCAAACACGACAAGGAAACTGAAAATGAAAGTTTTCCAACAAGAAAAGACAAAAACAGCAAGTAGAATCATAATAAATCGTAAAGGAAACAAGGGATGGTTAAGGATTGGAGACACAAACGACAAACTTAACAAATTTCCTCGTAATTGTAATAAAAATAGAATAGTTAAATTAATTGAATTGAGATGTCGTAGCTCCTTTGAGGTCGCGATTAATCCGGAACCCAGATCTCCCAGTGCGTCAATCGGAGTGAAATCTGGGTACGAGATTAGGTGACGATATTTTGAGGTTTTATGACCCAAAAAAATTACCCGTAAAATGTAACAAACCTGAAAATAATAGTCTACTCAGGTAAGCCGCAAGCACTAAAAAAGCAATTATGAACAAAACACTATAAGGGTATTTAAACTGAGGATAGATAAGGTTTCAACGGATTCCATTTGATAGGCGTGAAACTGATTCACTAAACGCTGTATAATCGTTTTCTCTCACGGTGTTGTCTCGCGACATTTCGACTCCATGCTGCTAAATAAGTCTTTGTGGACTGATTTTGCGTCACCAATCAAGACAAACGATTGCAGTTCATGATAATTGTATATCACCATGATCAACAATCACAACCTTTACGACAAAAAAGGCGATATATCTTAGTTTTTGCTCGAAGTTTATTTATAGAGTTACGAAAGAAATATTTTTTTAAGTCGTGAGTAGGTGATTGGTTATTACAGTTGAACGACTGCAGTTTAATTGCAGATACATCAGTGTACTACGCTATGAAATGACCTCCACTTAAAAGCGTGTGTATTTTTTTCATATGGCAGTACTTTTAGCGAAAAGTAAGAAAAACAGGCAAATTACAAGTACCAATAAATACTGCTAAGTTGTATTTTTGTAAGTACACGTAACTATTATGAATGTTCTCTGTTAGAATTCGTAGCTTTAGCCACGGCAAGCATGGGAGTGATGTCAATATTCTGGAAAAAAAACGGAAGGTCTAAGATTTGATGCATTCCATTTTGGAATTAAACTAATACTTTCTCTGCTTTTGTTGCGTGTTGTTATCATCTATGTTTATCATAAATCCACTAGCCGTTTTCTGATTGGCTAAGCTTCTTACCATCTGTTCTGTGATTGTTTGTAGCGTAGCAGTGTGTCCTTGTCAACAAGATGACGGCCGCATTTCAGGCTTTTTGGCGTTTTTCGAAGCGTCTGTGAAAGGATTTAGATAAAGGTTCGAACGATTAGTAGATTTACACTAAAATAATTCAGAATTACTCAATTTCTATGCGTGATAGTTGACCCGGGCCGCGCTCTCGTCAACCATCACAGTAGAAATCTCGACCTCATACACTTTCATACGCGTATGAATGAGGGCGCTGTTCAGGAGACTGGGGGATTAATACATGTTTCCTAGATCTCTTAAAATTTCTCATTTTCTCCCTTGTTCCCCTTTAATAAATCAAGTTGCTCTACACCTTCAACTGTTACGCCTCTTGTTCGCTTATACGTGAGTCTCGTGACAGCTCACACGTCTGGACAAATTGCTCGTGTTGATGAGCCGAGAAAAGAAAATGTTGTGTATCTGAGGAAGGCTACTCTCAAATGTACGATTTGCAAGGAAAAGTGCTAACAATGGCGTCATTTTTGAGGAACGTCTTCGGAAATTTTTGGACGCCTTCGGATATGATCGGGTCGTCTTCGGAAATCTTGGCATTGTCAGGATAACAATAGCGAAGCGCGCGAAGTCCAAAAATAGAATGCAAATCACTGAATTCCCCGCGAGACTCAGTCGACGTAAGCTTGTTCTGAGGGAAATACAGGGAATGTAAGTGAAATTTTTGTTTCACAAGTGTTTTAGGAACACCGGCTTTTGCTCTTAAAGAAATCTTCAAAATCATCCACCATTCCAGTTTGTTTGTCTGAGTCATGACGTCACTCGCGCGCTTCGCTATTGCGCCTCAATGGCCTTAGGGAAAGTTCATTTAATATGAAAAGCGGGGGGGGGATGAAGGATATTGAGGGGGGGGCTCCGAAAATGTTTACATACTCGAAGGGGGGGCTCTGAAAAAATTGTTGGGCTAGGAGAGGGGCTCTGAAATTTTTACTACCAAAGGGGGGGATGGGCTCCTAAAAAAATTGAACCGCTAGCGAGGGGAGCTGCTAAAATTTCAAGCTTCGAGTTTCAAAATCTTCATCCCGCCCCCTTGTCATATTAAATGAACTTTCCCTTAGCGTGCTTCTCCTCCTTAAATCATTCCCCAAAGGATCAAAACCCCGAGAGAGCCTTAATCCTGAGAAAAAAAAACGTACTAAAAACGACGGATAAGTTGATGAATTTTAAAAGTTTTCCACTGTCCTAGTAAGTCTACATACTGTGATCTGATAAATTTAAGGTGTAAAGAATTCTGGAGAGTAATAGAAGAGACTGGATATTGTAGTAAAAAAGCAAATCGAAATGTGGTTTATCGTGGTCTGCGCGCTTATCGACAACGAGTACTCGTCATTACTCTTTCCCCAAACATTTGTTTTCTTATCGTTTCTCAGCTCTGTTTCTGCATGTTGAGAGAGTTTGCAAAAGTTTTTAAAAGGCCAGGCAAAGTGACGCGTCAGTAGGTCATTTGCATAGCGTGACAAATCTTGACGAAGATTCCTTTCGTTATCTTTGATAATGTGGTAAACTGAAAACAAATCCAGCGGTGGTTGAGCGTGGTCTGTACTCTTATCGACAACAATAAGCGTCATCACAGTGGTCAAAATTTGTTGTGGACTCATGAGGCCCCGTTTATACGGGTCCGGACAAATCTTTGCACGGACAAAACTTGCACGGTTCCACCTTGAGTTTACACGGGACCGTCGGAACTAGACGAATTTTTGAACGGCTAAGTGTGCAAGTTTGGGACCTGAAAATAGTAGGTCAACTTTTTAACCGGCACGGTTCCATATTTGTACGGACTCGTGTAAACACCCGAACCGTGCAACTTTTTGCTCAGATAGCGCGGTTTTTGCCCTGTAATCAAATGCCGCGACTGGTCTAAACTTTGCATGCACGGATCCGTGTAAACACCACTACAACTGAATTTGCACGGATCCATGGTCCGGACAAATCTTTGCACGGACAAAAACTTGCTCGGTTCCACCATGCGTTTATACTGAACCGGCGGAACTGGACGAATTTTTGAACGGCTAAGTGCGCAAGTTTGGGACCTGAAAAAAACAGGTCGACTTTTTGACGGGCACGGTTCCATATTTGTACGGACTCGTGTAAACACCCGAACCGTGCAACTTTTTTCTCAGATAGCGCGGTTATGGCCTGGAATCAAATACAGCGACTGGTCTAAACTTTGCACGGATCCGTGTAAACACCACTGCAACAGAATTTGCACGGATCCTTGTAAACAGGAGGTCTAGGAACAAAATTCGTCCGTGCAAAATTTGTCCGGACCCGTGTAAACGGGGCCTCATCACTCGGCCACATTTTGACCAGCAACGTACACGTGAGCGCGGCACTCAAACGCGGGAAATTTGAGCGGGAAACCGCGGTGGCCGTTTTACATCTGTCATCACTTGTATTGTATGACGGCACAGACCCTACAATCAATGCTCTATTATATTTCTCTGGCCGCTTTACAGTAATAGACTGTGAGTTCTTCTGTTATATCTAAATTGCAGTTTTGTTTCGTTGCAAAGTAATTCGGATTATCCTGGAAGGTTTTTCTTCAAGTCTCGCTATCGCGAAGGTGGTATTTCAATTTCGCGAAGATGCGCGAAACGAACGGTTTGTCTTTCCGGCCGACGAATATTTTCGTCAGTGTCTTGGCCTTACCTCGATTTTCACTAGTCAAAAGACGAACGATGTCCACAGACATGCAAAACGGTAAGTTTTAGTCCCGATACTACTACATTAGCGAATGTTTATAAACATTTATGGTGATATGAAATTGTCGCGTCACGGTTGTTTAACAAGACGAAGCGGATTAAAAAACAGCTAGGAACACGAGACACCGTACGTAGGTTGACCCTGGGAATCGAAATGATCAGGACTTGATATAAACGACAAGTCCAGGAAAAAGAAACTCTTAAACTAACCTAGCAAACGTCGCAGCAAATAACTGAACTGAACCGGTGATCGAGTTCATCTGCGACGCTTGTAAAAAGCGCTTCCTATGCTAAAGTAAAGCGACGTCTTCAAACTTGCATGAATAGCGATAAGAAATTCAGGTAGAAATTACTTGCGATAATCACTGGATAATGGATGTTCTTGATCAATGATGCCTGCTAAATTGCCTGATCAGGTCCAATATCCGTTGCTTCCTTGCAATTGCATTTTTCGTTTGTTAAAGTGCTTCGTAAACGGCGACCAAGTTTTAGCTTTTATAAAAGTTGGGCTCATGGCTGTGTGTCACGCGAACCGTTTGCGAAGGAGGCCGTGACTGCGAGACCGTTTTTGCCGCTTCCGAACGTTGTGACCATACCACGAGCGATCAGCCTTCTAAAGGGCCTCTTCGTATGAGCCCGGTAAACCGGGCTGGCTCGGTTACCGGGACGAATTTTCTGGTCTGTTTAGACGGCAAAAAAACAAATTTCAGCCCGGTCGACCGGGATGATATCTATGAAACACATCCAAAATGGTGGAACATCAACTTAAATCGTTCGCGGCTGTCGTAGCTTTATCTAATGTGGACTCTTGTTACTAATAAAGCTAATTCGCATACTGCTAAAGTGGAAATACATTCAAGACCAAGATTATGCCATTTCGGCCGCTTTGTTGCGAAAGTGAAGCTGTTTTGTCTAAAACGTTACTCGGGCTGGTGTGTCCTCTGGGAAAATTTTCATTCCGGCTTTATTAGTAAAGTTGCAAGAGTCTAACGATACAAGTTTATGTTCTATTTTGGTTGTGTTTCTTGCACTGAATTTCATCCCGGTCGAACGGTCAGAAATTTTCCGTATGAACAGACAAAATTCGTCCAGGTAACCGAGCCAGCCCGCTCTAACGGGCTCATATTAAAAGGCCCTAAGCTGGCCATTTTGTCACCCCCGCTGATTGAACAGTTTGTATGTCCCATGCCTAGCCTTTGTAACAGCGCACTTCTCAAAAGACAAAATCAGAGATCAGATTTTTTCTTTTCGGGGAGGGAGGCTGTGACGCAGCTTATCCCACACCTTACTGCCATCCAGTGTGGATAGGATTTCCGCGCGACCATCAAACTCGGCGAGGGTCCGGTAATGGGAGAAAATTAATGTTGTGAAGCTCAAGAACTTGTTTAGAATTGGGTATATTTTTGGTCATTATCACTGATTGTTTATCATTACAACGTTGGTCTTGTGATTCAAGGACCCGACTGCCCACTCAGTGAGTCTTGATTTCAAGTTGTTTATCTTAGTTTGTCGAGTTCTTGAGCTCCACACAATACCCTATCTATGGTCATGTTTGAGTTTGTCTAGTGACCTTGGTTCTGAGTCTCCCACAAAGATCCTGTTTGGATTTTTACTTCACTAAACTTTGGCTTCTGTTGATTGTTTCAAGAACTGTACAGTTCCGTTCTTAACGTCCCGCGAAATTGTATAGTGGCCTTGGTTCTAATATGTCTATGTTGGTTCTAATATGTCTATGTTTGACTCTAATATGTCTATGTCTATTCACATTGGTAAGATCTGCAGCAAGGCTTTTTATGGCTTGTATAAGATTCGTCAACTTAGGAAATTCCTTAATCCTGAGTCCACGAAGACTCTTGTTCACGCATTTGTGACTTCACATTTGGACTATTGCAACTCTCTTCTTTTTGGCGTTCCCAAGTATCAGATAGATCGTTTACAGAAGGTGCTCAACGCCGCTGCTCGATTAATCTTTAGGATTCCCAAGTTTGATCACATTTCGCCCGCCTTATTTCATCTTCACTGGCTTCCTGTGGCTTATCTATTATTTTTTTAATTTTACTTTTCTCGGCATATTAGCATGTATTTGCTAGGGGCCTAATCAGCCTCATCAACCCGAGTTGAAATAAAGTTACTTACTTACTTATCGCGTTCATTTTAAGCTGTTACTTTTGGTTTACAAATCTCTTAACAATCAAGGCCCACAATACATTCAAGAATATTTGCAGCCATACTCCGTTACTGGTCATGACCTACGTTCCTGCGACCAGGGCCTCCTTAAGATCCCCAGAACTAATTTTAAGACTTTTGGTGATCGCGCTTTTGCCCGCTCCGGCCCATTTCTATGGAACAAACTGCCGCGTGAAGTTCGAGACAGCCAGAGTGTAGTCATTTTTAAGTCCAAGCTTAAGACATATCTGTTCAAGCTGGCTTACAATTTGTTGTAACATTTTAAATAGTTTTAACATTTTAATATTTTTAAATTTAATCGTTTAATATTTTTGATATTCTTATATAATAGTTTGTAAAGCGCTTTAGAATATTTTTATAATTTTAGCGCTTTAGAAATGTAAATTATTATTATTATTATTATTCTGAATCTCCCACAAAGATCCTGTTTGGGTTTTTATTTCACTAAACTTTAGCTTCTGTTGATTGTTTCAAGAACTTTACAGCTCCTTTCTAAAACTCGCGTGAAAATGTTTGGGTTTGTATTCTAAGAAAGTCCAAGGTCTGTTCGGCCCGTGTGGCCCATACATAGTACCGATATGGTATTTAAGTGCGTGTGCATTCGCTTGTAGTCAGTTAGTTCTACTCAAGTTGAACTCCCGCAGTAGATGCAGAAACAAAAGCCCCATAGTCTTGGTACCTCTTGTTTAGTCCACTCAGAAGAATTCTAATATAAGCCGGTGTAGCAAACGTTTCCGCGGGGTTCGGGAGCAAAGAATTACCTGCGAAAAATGGACCGCCCCTCTTTCTCATTCAGCCTACGAGGAGGCTTACCTTACGGTCACGCGCGCGCTCTCGCCCCATTTCTCGCGCGGGCAAAACACCTAAAACCCGTTCTTCGGTCTTTCTTTGCTCCCCAACTGCACTGAAACGCTTGCTACGCAGGTTAGGAGAATATCAGCCCGCCCGATAATAAATTACAGGTTAGTTCAGAAGGCCCATAACTAAAATCAACCAATCACTTATTTATCAGATTGCTCCATCGCCGGTCTAATTTCTCTAAGTATGACCCGGCACTGTCCCGAATGATTCCGCACGGTCACTCTTGACTTGTTTTGAAATGAAAGATTCCGTTTCTTTTTCTTTCAACTCTTTCGTCCGTCAGCCTGTTTTGTTTAACATCAGACCTAAGTATACGCCCAGTCGGCTCCAATCAAAATTACCTAGTTGAAGTTTGCAATGTTTTTCCAGCTCGCGATCTTGGGTTTTTCTAAACATTTTCAGTCATGTCATAAACGTATTAACCGGACTTGCGCTCCGATATTCTTCCAGCACGGCCTCCTCGCTTGACTCATGACATATGTATAAGGTGATTCCTTAGAAATTAAAGTTACCGATGATTTTTTTTGAAACTTTCCCTGAATGTTCTCTACCAAGCACTGTTTCGAAAACAGAATGAAAATGATATGTCACCATGCTCGCTAAAGAGATGTGACGGGCGGCCAATCTTACCCAATTTATGTCTGTACTCGTGCTTATCACGCGCGTTATTCATCGGTCCAAGTTATATTTTACGGTAGCTGGAAGCATAGTTTATTAAAGTAATATTTAGGAAAATACTGGATAGGTAGAAAGTATTAAGCATATGGAACAATATCATGAAATTTGTCAAAAAAATCACACCATTTAAAACGACGTGAGCGTAAAGCGTTCGTGTAGTCGTTGATTTCGCGGTCATAATTTGCATTCCAGAGTAACGGGTTTTTGCACGCTTTCATCTATATCTTTTTCTGTCCAATAATTTTTTTTTATTGTTTTTTTTTTTAAATTAAAGGGTAAAATGTACACTACTATATATAGGTCACCATGCTCGTTTAAAAGAAAAAAAAATACCATTTATTTTCATTTTCCCTATCGAGTTTAGCTTGAGGTAAATTTCTTTCCTTGTGTACGAGCACGCGCTCATTTGCGCAGTAGGGATGCGCTATACAATACCGAGGAATCACTTGAACTTGACTGGTCTAGTCTTTCCACAGACCCTCTATTTTGTCTTGAACTCGTCGAGATCGCAAGGTTAGCAAAATATTAACCCGGCGTGTGGGATATATGAACGAGCCAGAACACAAGGGGGTGGAAAAAATAAACGTCTGTGAACAAACTATGATTGGTCCGTCCCAAAATGTGTGCATATTTAGATATGGAAAGCCGTTTCAACAGTTTAAGACGGTTGTACGGTTTTTGTAAAGGTAGGCATGTCTCAATGCACGGCGCTTGATAATTTCAACCAGTCTATATTCACTCACTTAGCACGACTCAAGACCTGTGGTGTACTAAGTGACACATGGGGGTCTCCAATGCTATCAATCCTCTACCTACCGACCCCTTGCTTTGCTACCTTAACTTTCTCTCAATTGTCATTCGCCAGGTCACCTTTGGGATAATTTTTCTACCGTGCGCGTATCTTGGGGTAACCATCCCGTCCAATGCAGCACTCCGCATTGACGGCAGTCAGTCCATTTCCATCCGTAGGACATGGCGTAATGGACCCTCCCAACCATCTACCTCGCAGAGCAAAAATTACAGGATGTAAGCAGGTAATAATACCATGTGTAATCTGTGATACTAGCATTGCAGGTGACTTTCTTACTTCTGAAAAGACTATTGAGTCTATGGTAATGTAAACGAAAACACGTTTATGAAGGAAGATAAGGAGCAATAGGAAATATATTAACTTCACTGAAATTTATCTCTTTCTTGTCTCAGTGAGACGGACTTTTCGGGTACATTGCTGAACTCGCGTCGCGTTGGCCTGAGTAATCATACAAAGACGTTTCTTTGCGAGCTTTTTCTTGCCTATGTTACAGCGGTAATAATATTTATACAGGAAAGCTCTCTCACCCGTAGGTGATTTACAGAGAGGTCCTGTCTGAGATTGGACTCGAAAACTTTCCCAACTCTCCTGGTGATATGAAAGCACGACTGGAGAAGTGAGTTTCTGCTCTAGGTTATATCACAGTGGTTTCTACATTGAGATATACGTTAACTGGTGTAGTACAGTACGCAAGGCATACAAATAATGTCAGTATTACTTATTAGAACTTTCACTGTCTGATTATGAAAAATTTATGGACTTCTCGCTATCACTTGCTCTTGGAGAGGCCAAAGTTAATGTAAATTACGCCCCGTTACAGCCTCTAACAATAAGAGCACCTCTCTAATGCGTACAATCGGGTCTGGTCCTTTTACCGGTGTCCGTATTAGTAGGGTTTCACTGCATATCATTTATAACACAAATCCAGCACTAATTAAGTAAAGTTTATTACATGACATCTGGATTTTCAGTTGTTCTTTTGAGTAAAGGTAAACATTAATTTGAATTTTTGAAAAAACGCAGATGTACAAATCATGCACTTATTCTTGTTATAAAAATATACGCTTTGTTAGAAAATGTTTGTTGCTAGCCAAACACGAAACTACACAACACCGCACAGCGGTCATCGTAGCTCTGTTCAGCATACCAAGCCATCTCAGTACAATGCAAAAATCTCAATGGTTTACTAGAAGAACCAGGACTGCTGTTTGCTGTTAAAATGGCATGCAGATGTTTAATCAACCGTAGAACAATGGGCAGGAAAAGGGGCCGTCGCTATAGGCAGGTACATACTGGTTTACTCAACTAAGTGAGTGCTTTTCTGTTTGTCCTTGTCAGGTATACATATGAGCTTGTTCGCTCACTTGTCTTGTACCGCTACAAAGAGAATACTTTCTTCCAAGCCGGTCCATGCAAGTAGGACGTTAACTTCCTCGTTATAGTCTCAAGGTAAGCAGGCAGTCTCTTGAAGCCTTATTGCAAACCTCCCGGCTCTTTTTCCGCTGTGTAACCATCGTCTGTTTGCAGTCATGTAATAACAATTTTGCGGAGCACACGTCAGTGCAACTTTACACTGCCGAGGTTTAGTCGTACGCTCTCTCTTTTAAGAACAAGAAGAGAAAGTTAAACTATGTTCTTTACACGATTTAACTGTTAGCACGTGAACATCACCAATGAACTATGACAATTTGGTAAACGAATGGTACGCACCCTAGAAACATTCATTCACCTTCGAGTTTCCAGGATAACGAGCTTTAAAAGAAGAGCTCTCTTACTTTGTTAAAATGTACTGCAATTGTTAGTTGTTAATCCTAATTTTTCGAATCCTCGATTTTTTTAACTCCCGATTACGGTATTCGAAGCAAGTAAATTGCTCCTTTGCAAACAGTTAGAGGAAAATTATCCTCGATTTCTCTGTACTGCGTCCAGATTTTTCATAGCAGCTTCTGTTTCCATTGGATTTCATGGTTCGAAAAAGGGGTTTATTCTGTACAATATTTTCTTTTCTCAATAAAACCTAGAAATTTTGACTTGTCATTCATATTAAGATTAACTGCGGGAGCTTGTCTTGTTTCCACTTACTTTCCATTCTCTTTTGACATCATGGCCCGCATGAATCAGGAAAAGTGAGCCGATTTAATTAAGAGTCCAAGAGAAGATAACCATGAATCTTTTAGCGTTGTCAATTAGTTTTAACAAAGTTATAACACTGAGGCGTGAGTTTGGAAGCAAAGTGTTACAGCGTGGCTGTAATCACAGCGACTCAATAAAGGGCTTACAGTACTTGTTTGATTGCTCTCTGTTTTTACAGTGCAATGTTCACGGTGTTTCAACAAGTAAAAAAATATATTGCTGCCAAGTACAGGTGAAAAACACGGTGGTTCTTTTCTTACAATTGTTGCCTAGTTTTTGTTAAAAAGCAGGTATAATGCCCTAAAAGTGTGTTGAAGGTGTTAAAAAAGTCGCACCGAGAAATACCGCGGAGACATAATGAAAGCAACCAAACATGGTCACCTGAAAGTGGATGGATTCTGCGCAGTGGAACCAACTCGGCAGATGGACTTTGGCAATTTCATGTGGGACAATAACGCACGTGGTACCTCAGTGATCGCGTGCGCCTCTCAAGCCGCGGATTAAAACGGAGAACTCATCCGTAGCGCTAATTGTTCGACATACTCTGACTTAAATTACAACCAATGATAGTAGAATCTAAATAATTAGCTTATATGGATGGTTTATAATTTGTGCCAAAGTCTCAAGATTTCTGCTCGTTCCTCGTGTTTCGTTGCTTGTTGTCCGTGCTAAAAGAGATCTCATTTAAATGGAGAACTAGACGATTGATGTAACTTTTTTTCTCTCCATATGAAATCTAAGTGAGTATACACCGAATTTAGTTCAGTTTATTGAGTAATCTGTTAATGTAACAAGTTTCATTGCTATGGCAGATGTAAAAGTCGTGTGTATTACTGTGTTGGAGCTCATTATCTTTAACATCAAACTGACTGGGTAAATCTCCTCATGCTCGTTGCTTTCTAGTTATTTTGCTTGACTCAAAACGCGATCCTTTCTCATTTTAAGTTCCAAAGACGCGACAATATAAGAAGAAGTTAACGGCATAGTAACGAGAACAGTTCGTTATTTTGGGGGTTTTATGATATAACGGAGAGCTGTAAATATGAATTTCTCATTCCTCGGCCAACCTCGAGATTTGAACTGATTGACAACAGAGCTTATATTAAGAAACGCTCGGAAAACATCTCAGCCACCCAACGTTGTTAAAAACGCTACAATGGAAAAGCTGCACAAGAACGATATTGGAGTTATTTAATAGCCTCGATATTCATGTCTGCTCGTGCCCTTTTGTTTGGATTTCAAAACGATACTACTATTATTGACTTGCCACTGGACTCGAATCAATGACAATAGTCTTTTATTTGGATTAAGACATGTGCATAGCAGGTTCCGTGCTACTGAAAGCGCGCACACGCGCGCGATACCATATTCATCGCAATTACCATGATTATGCTGATAATCTCCATAAGCACTGTGTTCAAGAGAATTTGTCTTGGCGAGATGTCGCACAATTCCTTTTCGACCTATTCTTCCCGTTTTGCCGATCTTTGGAACTTTAAGGAAAAACGCGGCAAAGGAATGCCCTCGGGGGCGAATTTCTTTCCATCTCCACCCGTAGAAGAAACAGAAAAAGTAGAAGAAGCTGCTTGTATATTATGGTATCTATTTGATGCGTGGCCAGGCCGTTCTCTAACAATGAATCTTTGCCGGAAGAAATTATCATTTTCATGAAGAAATTGTGCCATCTGCAGAGTGTTTATCTTGTCTTAATTTTTCTTTTCGAGTTTCATTACAAACGATTTGTGAGACGAGTATGACCAGAACCCTGCGCTAAAGCTTTCATTCTCTCAAAACAGCTGCCAAACTTCACCGTGGTCGCTTTAAAAACAGAAAAAATAAAAACGAATTCTGAAGATATTGTCCTAAATATCTTAGATTACTCGTTACATTAAACAATTGCTTTCCAATCTTTCAAAGAGAAATTAAAATTTGATGTCGTTTTATTACTATTTTTGAATGTTTAGTTTCGGATCGCTCTTTTGGCGCTCATGTCGTGCTCGGATTTCTTACTTTAGCTATGTAAAATTGCTCGCGAAATCCTTTTAACGCTTATTCATTTTATAATGTGTGGCTTACAATATTTACCGGCAGGAAACTGATCTAAGTTCTACGAAACTGAATTCAGAGCTTGTCGCGGTTCGTGATCTCGTTCGTCGGATCTTTGGTAGACCGCATAAAAGCTAGCAATTATCTCTTCGAAGCAGTTGAACAAAGCCACGAAATTGTTTCTCATAACAAACCTTTCGTGTCGTGTTGGTTATATCTAAACAAGTGTTTATGTATCCCCCTAGGAATCCAAAATCCTCTATGAGTCTCTTTGTTCTCGTTAAAGAATGAGTTTTTCAACTAAGTAAATTAAACCATTTCATCGTGAATATAAGACTATTTGTGGCACGTGGCTTGGTTTACAAGAGCCACTGTTATCTTGTAAACTATGAACTGTTTCTCTCAAAGAGGACTCAAACCTTCTGTTGCTAAACCGACCAAAGGTGTCACGAGCGAAGACAGGATTTTCTCAAAGACCTCTTTGTTCTTCTTTTGTTCGTTTCGTCATAAGAGGAGTCGCGGTAATGAAAACTGTATCAACAAATGAAATAATTTTGCTGCCTTTCCGATGACAGAATTTAGCGAGGAATAAATTCGGCAAACACTCTCGACTTTCGAAATTTATCTGGCGAGCAAAATTGTTTTAATTCGTCTGAGCGTTGGCCTCCATTGAGCCAACTTTAAACAGCTTTGGTAATTACTCTAATTAACAATTTTGATTACGTCCCCTTCGTAAGATTCCTTTTGCGATGTAAATTGTCTCTGGCCATAAGTTTCGATATTGATGAACGGTCGTTTTAGCCAGTGACAACTTGGAGAGATTTGAATTGTTTTTGACAGTCTAAACCAATAAACACGTTAATTTGGTTGATGAAAATAATTACGACTGTCAATTAGACTCCAAGGAAAAACCATTTCTCACAGCTCGCTGCTGCACCTGCGAGATTTGCAAGTGAAATAACCCCTCATACAATGACCAGGTTCAATTAGATATTGTTGGGGAGGCCTATCACGTTCACCTTCGCAAGACCGTCCACAATAGATGTAGCGGTTTGTTCCAAAGGGACATAGAAGAAAAAAGAATCTGATTCACTTGAATGAATCGTCCATAGCGTCTACAGATTTCCTGTGATTCTTCGCGAGGGAAAGTGGGTGCGTTGTCGTAATTGGAAGGCTTGTGGAAAGAAGTTGCGAAAGGTTTCTTAATTTCCGGAATAGCTCGGGAAGTCCTAGGAAGGCCTACTGGAAGCGCCGCGCTACCGCCACTCTCAAAAAAGGTAGGTAATGAGTTTTTTTTTGGCGCTTAAGGATTGCGTTTATAGTGCAGTAGTGAGATATTAAGCCTGACCAAAGCGTGGCAAACAGTGGTGGTTTGAACCTTCAATCTATCGGCTTGTTTTTCGTTAAATGAATGTAATTCGAATTTATGTGAACCATCATGAATCATTAATTGAATTTAGCGAAACAACGTAGAACTTGACGTTCGACGTTTCCTCTCGATCTGATGCAAACGTCGATTGAAGGCGACGCGATCGATTTGTTTTGCCCTAAATTCTGCAGGAACGTTCCTCGAGTCCATCAAACGGAAAAACAAACGGATCCTTGGAAAAAATGTGGTGTTCAAGTCAAATCAAATTAGTGTTAACTGAAGAATTCTTAATAAATGAAACGTTTTCTGATTATTCGCAATAGAAAAGATGATAGCATAAAGCCATTGCGAGAAATTCCTTTAGAAAATTTCCTCGTATAGTTAAAATAAAGCTAAGGAAGTCGTAAATCAAAGTTTTGTGGTAGCATATGCAAATGAATCGAATTTGTGCTTAGTTTCCGTATGTATAGGGTGTTCTCAATAATCGTGATTTTTTTTTCATTCAAACGCTTTTGCAGTGCTGTAATAATTACGCTTTTGGAAAAACTTCTCTCCTGAATGGTGCTTTTTTTTTTTTAAAAAAAAAACACGAATTTGCCGTTCTTTTTTTTCTTTGACTGGCGCGCCCAAACAATTATCACTTTGATTTTAGACCAGCTTAGACCGTCATGTTTACAGCGAAGTTGATTACCCTGTACGGTTGATTTAAGGTGTCGGCTAGGCTATATTGTTATCCATAACCTCAATGGTGCGTGTTTTCCAAAAGTGTATCGTAGACGTTCAGAATTGGGGGAAAACATGAAAAAGAGTGCGAGAGATATTATAAAGACGTCTATGATGTTACTCGAAAACTGGCGAATTGTGTGGCGATGGATGCAGCAGGGTGTTAGTGGCTAGGTGACTGGGCGCTGACCGATCTCACACCATCTGCAGCCCACAGACCGGACGCTCGATCGGCCAAAGCGATATCTGGTTCTACTCATTGCACATGTTAATCTAGCGTGAATTAGAGCAAATTAGTTCCATTTAAGGTTTAAATTTAAAGTGTATGGAGCATAATTCTTGTCCGGTGTTTTGCTGGTGAAAACAAGCTCGCTGTAGGATAATGTTTTGTAGTTATTAAAATTTTCGTCTAAATACATCGCAGCTGCCTGCGATTGTGTGTTGATTTTCAAGCTCATTTTCTGTTCTTCTTCGGCATTCTTTTCCACTGTCTAAAAATCTATCTTTGTGCGGCTTGTCTTATATTATCACGCATACTACATAACCGAATTAACCCCACACAAAGGGTCTTTACAAAAGTTGCAGATAAGCTATGTTCCGCTAAGTGCATTTATTTAAAAGGTGCAGGGATCGTGCAGGTGAACGGTTTCTTTCTTTTAACCTCAACCGTTCGCTCTGGTTGGGTTCGAGAGCTTTAAAGTGTTTTCTGGCACTTGACAAAGCCGTAAATGTTTAAATTACAACATTTGCTGCACTTTATGCAGAATAAACAGTTTATGGAATGACAGTGTCGCTCTTTTCAAACCGTTTACTTAGTCTGTACTAAGTAGCTGTGTCTTTTTTATCATAAAAGCACGTGCTGTTTTTTGCTGTATGCCGAACCATTAAGCACTACATTGCAATAACACTAAGCCAGAGTTATATTGCTGTAAACAAAAGTACTCAGTGTATAGCATAAACCTTGAATGAGTGGATACATAACACTGTCTATACCCTATCGCGAGTGCGTGGGACAACGCATTACTCGTAATTTGTAATCTTATTATCGTAATCTTCTTCATGGTAGTGATCTAAGTGACTATTGCTTAATTTGCGGTGTGTGTACTTTTGACTACCTCTGTAAATTTAATTGAAAGACGATTTTCTGACAAGAAAGAAATGACCGTTTTCTTAAAACGAGTGTCAGTTTATGAATTGCGTGTATGGTTTTTTAGTCGGTGCCATTCTGGAAAAGTTGTGCCGTTTGTGGGGTCCTTGTTGGAATAGAAACGAATCACTCTGCTGGAGAATTTTTTCCTTGTTTTTACTTCGTGCCACGGAGCGTTTGTCACTTCGAGTCTAAATTACATCAAAGATGAAGTATCTTTACATTCATTCATGTCACTGTGTCTCGCGTCTTTATTGATAAAGATATTTCTTTCTAACATATTTGTCTTATTTCCTCTTTTTAAATGCTATGTTAAACATGAGAACAACGAAGTAGCCGGACTCCAGTTCAATGACAGCTCGCTGAAAAAGCATTTTCACTGTTGGACAATATAGCACAAAAAGTTCTGTTACTTGCCTTTGTGGTGTGTTGTCGGAACTCGGTCTACGTTCAGTTTTCAACATCCGGTGTCATAAATAGACATTTAGTTCCATTTGGTTTGTCTGAGAGATAAAACTTGCAAATGGACCGACCTTTTTCGCGGATAAATTACGAAATACAACAATAGTTTGGGAAAGAAAGAACAAAGAAAACATTGAAACTTAAAGCGAACAAACATGGCATAATACCGTGAAACTAGCTCAGGGTGACTGAGAATCAGACGTTTATAGAGACTTGCCAGCCTAATTGAATTGGAGCTTGTCAATAAAAGCCTTAAGTGCTCACGTTACTCGAGATGAAACAGAGGTCTGTAGTAAGGCTTTTAACACTGACGCAGACAACCATGTTTATTAAAACGAATGCACATGGAAGCGCATCTTATTTGCGCACCAAAGAGGACTAAGCACGTTGAGCCCAAACTGAGAATCACCTGTGTTCACTGGTTTTCACCCCCTGTTGATCCATTTTGGAGCAAATCACCTTGTGGAACATTTTGACTTAGTAACAGCATAATAAGTTACAGGTACGTTTATAATACATTAGACGTTCACCAGCTGACTTTTCGATGCCGAATTTAATGAACACTCAGAGTGTTTGTCTCTCCTCACAAGAAATAACATCGCTCGCTTTGGATTGCTAAATTATAAGAAACAACATTTCTTGTCGACTGGAGTTTCTCGCGCCTCGCAGGTGTCTTTATGTTTCAGGTGTATAATGTGAAAAAGAGAAACTTGGAATATTCCAGGTAACAACAAGGATCAAAATGTGACATCTACCCCTTAGTTACAAGCTACTTATCGTGTTTTCATTGTTAAGTAAACTTTCTTGTAATGTCGATTTGGCGACAGTCTAGTCTCGATTCCTGAAGCTGTTTGTTAACGCTTAAAAACTGTTTGCTTTCCCTTGCGTTTTATGTACCATTTACAACAGCAGAATGCAGCGAAGCGACTCCTCCCGAAATCTTTCCTTGAAAATTTGCAACTGTTGTTTTCAATAGTAAAACAACAAGTGCTGTTCTCTTCCGTTGCGTGTATTTTCAAGGAGCTATATTGTGTTTATTTTGCTAAGTGAAAATTTATTTGCAGTGTTATCCCTGTGTAAGAGCGTTTTGCTTTTAAGTACGTCGGCCTTCACGTCTTGCCTAACCCAAGCATGTCTCAAGAAGCTATTTCAGTCACGATATACCGTGTTTACGCGATTAAATGCCGCCCTCGAATAAACGGCGTATTTTAGAGCAGAACTGAATATCGATAAACGACGCCCTTGAATAAACGATACGATACAGCGTTTATTTGAATGATAAAGTCAAAAAGCAAATGCAGTAATAACAAAGTTTGAGCAAGCCTAAAAAATCATTTTCCTTGATTGTAACGATGTTTTAATATTAGTACGTTCAAAGCTAAAAGGAATATAACCAAAACACGAGAACAGTATACGGTAGTTCAGCTTAAACAAGCCTTGGAAATTTACTTTCATTGACAACAATGTGTATCAGTTCGAAGTGAGTATACTTCAATGCTCTTGCAATAAATTGAGTTTTAAATAAACGCCTCCCTCGATTTAACGCCGCACTCGAATCACAAAAAAATTGATAAGCGCCGCGGCGTTTAATCGAGTAAATACGGTATGCAATCTTGTTTTTGCCAAGTGTAAATTTACCTTCCAGTCAAAGCAATTATCAAAATAATACTTTAGAGTGGAAACGCCACCAAGTTATAATAAGAACAACCAAGGAGCAAGAAGGCTGGTAGCGAGCGAAAAAATTCAAAAATTAAGACTAAATGTTTCAGGGTGCATCATTCTTGACATAAAAGGTTAATCGCATTAACCAGGCCAGTGCACAGGGCGCTGGTTGCATGTTGTAAGGAGTCCACATACCAAGTAATAGATTTTATAGTAGTGTTGCTCGTAAGGAGGGAAAGCCTCCAGCGTCTTTGCTTGAAGGTGAGACATTGACAATTTTGGCATCTCATTTAACCTGAAGTGAAAAAAACAGTTATGGTCGTCTGTTGTTTTGTGTTGTTTAACTTAATTTGGCCACGCGCCAGCGAAAGTTCCTAGCGATCTGAGAACACTTCAATTCTGTGCTCGGGTTGACCACCTAATGTAACAAGGTAAGGTCCGGTAATACGGGCAACATTTTCCTTCAGCTTGTCTCGCAACATTGTTGCATTGCAAGTTGAAAAACATTGTTGCGCGTATTACCGCGTTTGTGACCAACTTGTCTCGCAACAAAATACAGTGTTGCAAGTTGAGGCAACATGTTGCGCGAAGTAGACTCGAGCTCTATTTTCTGCAACAAATTTTGGTTTTGCTGCTCGTATTACCACTGAAGCTTCAACTTGTCTCGCAACAAATTTGAATTCAACGCTTGTGATTGGCTTTCGCGAAGCCCAGCACAACGGCAAATACACGAAGACATGGCAGACCGTGAAGACAGCCTAAATTCTAAGTAACCAGTAACTCTCGGAAATTAAAATCATAAATTCGCCCTGTACAAAGACCTCGACGGCTATCAAAGGCTTTGGAACACCTCGTTTGTCCCTTAAAAACAAGCAGCAAAAACGTCAAAAGGCTTGGAAGAATTGTCGCAAAACTACAAGTTTTCGCCTAGCTATCTGAAACGAAACCTGAGATTTATGCTGAGAGAACTTCGCTGGAAGAGAAAATTAAGAAGAAAATGACGGCTAGAAGTCGAAGTGAAAGTTCGTCGAAACGCTAAATTATCTTAAAGAAGGAACCATCTTCAATTACACACGATTGACCAATACGTGTAAAATTCATCAGACTTGCAACACTCTATTTTGCTGCGTGACAAGTTGGTCACAAACGTGGTAATACGCGCAACACTGAGTTTCAACTTGCAATGCAACCAACAATGTTGCGAGACAAGTTGAAGAAAAATGTTGCCCGTATTACCGAACCTTAACAGTCGTGAATTACAATATGATTAGCGAATAGGGAAGTCCAGACGGTAACCGCGTCCGCTTTTAATAGAAGTGAGCGCTTGATGGAGGTCAACTGTGCAGTAAATAAGTGAATTTCGGGAATTTGAATAGTGACCTCTTATAGAGGTTTGATTGTAGAAGCTATCGAGTTAACGTTAACACTGGAACATAAATCTTAACGACGTCATTCTCCGCTGAGTTTAAGCTACTGGTCTGCTGTGCGAAAAACAAATTTGTGTACGGTCACATTAAAAAAGGCAACAAATAAGGCGCTTAGAGAATGCTAAATTGCATAAAAAAACCTAAAATGACGATAATATCGGGTACCAAGCCGCAGGCCTGTTCTGTTGGCAAAGACTTTCAGGAAGGTTTACGACTGGAGTATCTTGTTTATCTGTCTTATTGGGAGGGTGCCTGTATGGGGTAGAGGGGTCACTACAAATGGAATGCATTAATATCATTATCACTGACGGACTGACTTATAACCTGACTGACAAATTAGACTAACGGAATAAGTGCGAACTGAGAGCTGTGGTCAGTATCGTAACATTTAGCTGCAAGTGGTGAGAAAGTTTTTCTTTACCTTGGCATGACCTTTTAAGATCAGATAAAAATCTGTGTCCATGAAGGAAAAAGTTTACTTATGTCACATTTTTATTGATAATCTCTTCTACTTTCCTCGACATGTACCCGAACAATTGCTCTTGGGATTGTCATTTCGTCCATGCAACTGCCTAAGCATTGTCCTAGAGCGGAAGCTTAGTGAAACAGAATGAATACGTAAATTAACATCACCACTGTCAGGTAGTCCCCATATGCGTGGTTTGCCTTTAGTGCAGAATTCACTAAGCGGCGCACAGAAACTTGAAAGTTCATCTGATCAAGTTGGGATCTTGACTTTGTTTGACTGAAGACGTGATTTGGCTTCGTAAGGCCACTATTGTTAGACGAGTTTTCCACTATCACCATGATCCTTAAGTGCTTGAACTCGTCTAAGCATAGTTATTTTTTCCCAAGCACTCAGTCAGATATCAGGTTGTTTGAAAGAAGTCTTATGTTAGCCCAGGTTGGACCTTTATTTCTTGTCCGTATAGCTGATACATAATTTTCTTTCATGAGTACTTAGTCTTTAAAGCCCGGTCCTCACTTGCGTCGTAGGCAGTAAACATACATAAACATAAGAAGCTTATGCGCTAACGAGGACAGCCGCGACACAAGCATAAGCTTTCTTCTTATGTTTATGCTTCTGTTCAGTGAGGACATGGTTGACATCAGCATAAAGTGCTCACTGATTGGCTGATCTCAGTCTTACTATCCCTTATGATTTATGCCAACATGTCCTCACTGGATACAATAACGGCATAAGCATAAGAAGTACAAGCAAGGTTTTGATATTCTCATGCTTATGTCGTGGCTGTCCTCAGAAGTGAATAAGCTCTTTTTATGCTTATGTTTATGCTTATGCTTGTGTTGCACGTGAGGACAGGGCCTGAGACAGACAACAATACTTAGTGCAGTGTACAAGTTAGAGGTTCGCGCGTCAAGAATGTACGAGCGAGGAAGGTGACGTGCGTGGAGAAAGTCCGGCTTTGTACTCGCGGAAGGGGAAAGAAGATACTTATTTTTCTTTTTGTTTGTTCACAGCTCATGAAAAGCCGTTTATTCTTCCCCATTGGAGCGCAGTGTCCTGTACGTCGGTGATTCTGTAGGATTCAGTAGGCTGTTGTTTTTGTCGTCTGAAGCAGGTTTGTACAAACTGGTAGTGTTTTTGGTCATTGATTTAAGAAATGTTATTCCACGAAAGAGTAATAAAAGGAGGTCGCTCATCACATCAAATTTGACTCTTCGAAACTGCTGTGGGATCAGGTTTGTTATTCAAACGTTACACCGACGGAACTTAGGGAGACAGCGGTACATATGTGTGAGTCGCTTTTGTTAAGTTAAGTATAAAGTTTTCTAATCTACTTGCGAGTTTTATGCTGGGTTCTTTAATCTTCCTCCGTAAAACCAACACTTTTAAATGTACCGAGATCCATGAGCAACAGGCTTACAAGTGAGTTGTGCCAGAGACTGTTAGTACAACTCACGTTACAAACGCTTTTTGACTTTGTAACAAGTTTTGTCTTAAGTATTTTAATCTTCACAGATTCATTCATTCCGCTTCTTTTTTCTTGCGTTGATTTTCCTTTTCAAATCAATGCACAATGTTGGCGGATAAAAGTCTGTTTGTGTTCTTCAGTACAGATAACCAGAAGTGCTATTAATGTCCAGGGAGAGGGGCATTTCAATCATATTCAAAAGCTTTTCATCAAGAACACATCAGAGAGTCAAACAAGTTTGTCAGTAAAAACAAAAAGGTAAAACTGTCAACATACGTAACAGTGTATTGTTTACCCAACAGTGTTGAGAGAGGACGGTGTTAACCGAAATATTTCTTTTGTCACAATACACACAAGACGATCAATGTTGCTGTTTAAAATTATAAACGGTTGCTAGGACAGAAGTTGTTCATTGTTCTTCTGCCTTCCTCTCATGGGGCCGGAGGGGAGCACTTCAGTAAATTCCGGATAGGTGTGTCTTAAACCCAGACCATATTTAAGTACGAAGCAAACGCAGATTGATACCCTATTTAAGGTCCAGACCCGAAAAATGACACAGGGAAAAAAAAAAGCTAAGATGACTTGAACTGTTCAACTTTATTTAATTTCTGGACTACTGAGGTTTATGAATACAGATCTTTTGTTTTTCGTTGAGCCGGGGATTTGCGCGCTGCAGTTAAGCTGATACATTTTTTTTTGGTAACCTATTAGGTATTCACCGGGAACACAACTCCAACAGGGGCAAAAAAAACCTACGCTGTCACGCGGCTGGTACTTATATGGCCCATATATGAGAGTATCATCCCCTGCTTTAATAACACCGGCACCACCAGGTTAAGCCTAAGCCTTTTACTGGTGGCCTTCTGAGGAAAGAGAAAAACATTCCGTGTTGCAGTGTGATTGCTCAATATCCCTCGTGTCAATGAAGTCAATTGTTATGACTAATGAGTAATGACTGTTTTCTTACAGATAATTAATGTTAGCAAAACAAACACGGCCGCATGAGACAAAATGTCCGATTTTCCCAAGGTCAACGTCAAACTTATTTAATTATTAACTGCATGTCAGGGGGGATGAGTTGTTTTTATCGTCTTTTTGTGGCTAGACTGCAAGTGTTTCCTTTTTTTTCCTCGTGGTTTGTCGAAAGAGAGGTGCGAAACGAGAGCAAGACCGAGCGTGAAGAGGAGTTTTCGTTCATAGCTCCCGAGCAGGAAGTGCAAAGTGATACATTATTGCTAGGTCTACAGGGCACCGCGCCTGTAAACAGGCTGTTTTTTTGAAATAAGCAGCGATCGACAATGGTAGACAAATATTTATAATTAATATAAAAGTTATTGCAAAATGTTTCTTTTGTGTCTATGAGCTGATTAGGTTGTCACTTAACTTCAGTTTCTTTACAATTACCTGACAAAACATTCCGCTCTTGTTCCTCTAAATGTGATGCTAATCCATCGCAGATTGCCACTGGGCTTTCTGTCAAGTTGCCCGAACAATTTACCGGTGCCCATTTTTGCACCTGCATGGAGAGAGACACCGAGAGGATATCTTCCCCCGAGGGCATTTCTAGGCTCTGGCCCAGGCCTCCAGATTTGGAGCCCTTAACCATTAGCACCAAAGTCTCCCGGGGCTTTTTAACGTTTCACGTGTCAATTTTTATGATCAGAGACAAATTGTAAACAGATGTTTCAAAAGTTTGGAGAAAAGGACTTAAGACTGCTCTTGTGGCAAAAAATGAAATAAAAACATCGTGACATTTGACATGGGGAAAAAAGCAAACCAGTTTATAGTGTTTACATAGAATGTTCCTTGAATGCAAAGCTGGTCGGATTCCAGCCCTTGTTTGTTATTTTTTTTTTTTGACAATGGCAGGAAAGACAATATGTAGCTAGTGATATGGGCCAAGTCCATTCTATTGTACCGTGCGGCACTTGAATCAACATATCTTCTCACAGGTGTTTATATCCTGGGCGTTCATGAAATATTAACTCCTTGCGTAATAAAACAACATTTTTCAATCCACTGCCAAGTTTCTCGCAAAGTTCGTATCAACGTGTTACAATGTAACAAGGAGCCCTCTTCAAAGCCCAATGGAAACTTTGCAGCTTATATTTAATGGTGAGCCGGATACTGTTAAACTGGATTGCTTCACGTATTATCGCATGAGCTAGTTGGCAGTAACCAGCAGAGTTGTGATTCCACTTTCTCTGAGAACGTTTCTTTTTTGCGAGGCATCATTTACAATTGAATTTGGACTTTTTTGTGTGAAGCAAGCTTACCAAGCCAGGATTTGCTACGATGGTGAATTCGAAATTCCCCTACGTGTGTCAGTAAAGAGTTCCCTCCAGCTCGGACAGCGATTCTCGTGAAACGTGGACGCATTGTCTCCTTGCTTTGCTGCAGTTTAACTTTAGCGATCGTGGAGCGTTATGATAGTATAACTCTGACTTACTCCCACGCAGTATTTATTCGTCGAATATAGTTCGAGATATAATGCAATGTTATTATGTCTAGTACATTATGTGTTTGTTTTGCGTTTCTCCATTACACGAGGTGTCCGTGTTCTCTTGCTTTCTGTTGTTCACTTTTACCGGTACGACACTCCTAGAAAATTCGCATCTCTAAACTACGTAGTGTGTTCTGACAGAATGGAATATATTTCCTGTTTCTCCCCGCAGTTTGAGTTGGTATCTGCTTCGTTAAGATGCTTCTAAGATGTTCAACAATGAAGAGGGCATTTGTTTTGGTCGGCAGTCTTATTCTTGTAACAGGTGAGTGTGTTGCATTTCTTGGTCGAATACCGATAGTTTTACAGCGATAGCAAAGTAAAAGTAAGACGCCGTTTGCCTTTTATTCAATCGCGAAAATCATAATCTGTCAACAGGAAGTACAAGGTAATGGACTAGGTTATTTGCCTTCAATAGCTGCTTCCGCGTTACATGCCTGGATGTGTTGTGCGAATCTTGCTTAATAACGGTCTACTTACTAGCATGTGTCGCCAGCCTCCGAAAGTAATCTCTTCTCAGTTTTTGCCCAGTATTCTCCGTACCAGACAATTACACAGGCATAAAATCTTAGAGCGTAGCGTTGGAGAAATGATAGAAGTGGAAATTCCTCCAATTCCAAGAAGCGCGTGTTCCTCCTTTTTCCCGGTGGACTGCAGTACACGACTCCAATAACCTGTCTAACATTTAAGTAACTTAGCATTCACTTTTAAACTGACAGATTTTGCTCGACTGAAAGGTCTGGGTTTTGACATTAAGTATTGTTGTTTTCAGTCAAAACTGCCACGGTGACGGTATCGATACGCCACTTTCTTCATTTATCTCCTGCGTGTTGTCAACACACAAGAAACAATTTTATTTTGTTGTTGTTTTTCCTATATTTTAGTTACAATCAGTAATCATAAGTGTGGCAGAATTTGTAAACAGTGGTTAGCAAACCTTCTCCTGCTGGCTGTTTCCTTTCAGTGTCTTACTATATAGGAATTATATCCTTGCTGGTAGTAAGCCTAGAGACGGGCAATAACCTCGTGTTTGCATGCTTGTGTTGGAGACGGCTAAGGAAATATACCTGGTGGTTGTATAGTCCATCAACACGTGCTGGATTATTTGCATGTTTCTTGGCGTTAATGCAAAGCCCGGAAAAATAAGATTGTTTTCTCAAAAACTGAAAAAAAAAACACTTAAGCAGTGGTATTTGTGTTCTAGCTCCGCAGACTCGGGTTCTGCAGCTTAAAAAGTTTTCTAGAGTTGCTCTCGACAATGCATGTTCCCATGTTATTTTGCACCAGTAGCTGCATGCACGCATTTTAATAATAATCAATTGCAAGGAGAAAAATAAAGAAATAACTATACTTGGGATGAAACCTTACTCGGGCGAGGTAAATTTTATCGACCGTTTTTCAATTAAAAGATGTCATGTTTAGGAATGACCAAACTGTAATTATCATCTTTAAACAAATTAGCGCAGAGTGACAATAACTCATCAATTATTCAGCTGTTTCGCCGACTTTTGGGCAACAGGAGAACGATGAGTCAGACTTCTGGGTTAACGCTGGCTAAGTGATACAGATGTTATCTCTTACCACTTTCCTAAGTTAAAAAGTGGTGTGTTTTTTTTTTCGTTGCTTTGTCGCAACGTAGTGGAGTTAACAAGTGCCTGATTGAAGTTAACATGTAGTTTCCCACATTTTGCGGAATGTGTTTGAGTGTTGTAGCATTAATCATATTCCCTACAATTGCTCCAAACACTTTTTAAAGAAGCTAGTAATAAAACGCTCAAGGTGAAAAGAAGACATTTATGTCCTGATAAAATCGCTCAACTTCCATTTCTGACCTATCAGTTTTCTTTACCGGGCCTTAAATTGTTTACAAACTCGTCCAACAAATGCGTGTTTTGCTATCAAGACCTTCACTGTTATCAACATGGCAGCTCTCCAAGGCTCGATAACCCCACGGCTTTTGTTTACTTTCTGCAAATTTTTGGCACAGAAGAATATTTCAGTCAAGTTAAGTAAATATCAGTTTCGCGGTAGCACCGTTTGCTATCGGCCTTGTCAGATATGTCTTATCCTTGTTCGACCCTGATGACAATTAAATGTCACTTTAAATTAGTGCCAGGTGCTGAGCCTGCGATATTCTTTTGTCAAGAAACGTCAACTGGATGAACTAACGTTATTTTCAGATTGTTATAAAAAGAATATTTCTGACTCATATCTTGGGCTAGGTAGAAATGTACTTGATGTACTGAAATATCGCTCAGAAGCTCGGGCTCTCCTTCACCCTCCCGACTTCCACCCCTGCCTTCTTTGACGGCGAGATGTACACTTTTAGAAAAGTTCTTCACCTAAAACCTCGCAGATCGCTTCGCTCGCTTAGCTGTTTTACCCTGGAACTCATGAAGTGGACTTGTGACAAGTCTAGGCGATATACACAAGTCGTAATTAAGTGGTTGTGTAACTGTCATTTCTGTGCTCGTGGCGTTCATTGTCCATTCAACTTGTAATATGGTTGTAGCAAGTCTATTACAGTACTGAGGAATCGTAACCCTGCAGTGCAGCTTGTTTTTGCTTTATGTTCCTTCATACTGCGCAAAAATGTCTTTTGTTCGCTTACGTTTTGGCCAACCTGGGGAAGAAGTGTCCAGGCGACATCAAGATATCTTCCTAATCTGTGATTGTGAACTGGCTCGCTAGTTGAATAACAAAACAAATCGGAAAGCCAAGCGAGCAGGCCGACTTGAGCGTGCTTTTTCTCGCACTGCGGATTCGTCCTTACCAGACGTACTCAGTTCGTCCAGCTGGCCGATCTATTATCCCAGGCCCACCCCCGTCTAGGTAGCCCGTTCACAGGTTATATGTCTTCCTAGTTGTATCAGGTCGTATAAAGATATAATAAAAATTACTCAAAACAGAAAAATTTAATCGGCTGTTACAAGTTGCCAAAAAGAAATCTAGTTTTGACTGACAGAAACAAAGTAATCATCATTTGCATGACGACTAGACTGTTGGGTGGCACAACGCATAGAGCCACGCCTCTACGATGATGATATGTATTTGTCGGTCTTCAAAAGTGATGTCGAGACGATTTTGCTGCTTATTATTCAACTTTCGTACACTGTACGAATCCCGATTTTCTGATTGGCTGATTTGTACCACGTGATACTGGGTTGTGACAAAACAACCTTGACGTCATTTCCGTGTTGTAATAGCCGTGGTGTTAATTCAACACACCACTGTTATTACCCCATTTTTATTGACGCCTTTTTTGCAGAGTATTCAATTTGAGTAACAAAATTGTTAACGCACTCATTGCTCGTGAATTATCGCGATTTACCTGTTCTCATTC
>JAHPZR010056198.1:122500-190000 GCA_019787425.1 Platygyra sinensis | reverse complement strand
TTTGACTTTGTTAACGAGCGCGTGTCGGTTTACAAATATTCGCTCGCGAATTCAGATTTGATCAGCTACAAGTGCTTCTTCAGTTTGCAGGACGAAACTATTTCGACTATTCAGTAACGTTTTCGGGTAACGATGAAGGGTAACGCTGATAGATGGAAGGATTTGTAATGCGCACGGCATTCTAAAGTCACGCCGATTAACTGCACACGTGCCGTTTCTAATACCTTTAAGGTGTCTTTAAAGAATGCATCACTCAATATCGACGTAGTTGATTTTCTCTCCAACTTTAATGTTTTCTAACTTATTAGGCGATTTTTTCGTGTCATTTGAATCTGCGCTAATATTCGGAAGCCTAAATGGCACCAAATTAGTCGTTAAATGAAGCTTAAGATAAAGTTTGCGTGTCTTTGGGCATACTTTGTTATTCATACAGCCATTGTTTTAAAAGCCATGTGTGCGCTTTTGTTTGCAGACGAAAGCTAATGTAAAGAGTATTAGTATTGATGTTTTCCTTTTATATGCAAATTCAAACAACTCTTAATGAACTGCAAATGCTAATTTCGCTTGGAAACCACGCTACTTGAAAGAGTGGCTTTCTTTCATTATTTCAAAAAAGATATTATATTAGATATTTGTTTCTGTTTTCTAGAAACTTTTTTGTTTTTCCTAAAGACGCAGTCACAGCTAGGGCCTTTCTCGATGCAAATTTACTGCTATATCCAAATCTTTTAATTTTTTGCTCCGACAGATGCATCGATGTCATAGCATTAGTTCAAGTTCATCTTGATCTTGATCTTATGAGATTTACCGGAAAATTGTCTGAATATACTAATAGCTTATGAACTTAATAAAGAGGTTTTCGTGTCATGGTTACGTATTTCTTAATTGCCTCTGACAATATTTGAAGCCAACCACGTCTCATTCATAGTCGAGAGAATAAAACGCATTCTCATTTCACGGTGTTGAGCATGGACACATTGTGTTTTTCTACAATTTTTTCCCGCCTTTTTACAATAGATAACGGCTTCGGGCGCGTGGTGAATTCGAAGACTTGATCGTGACACGCGCAAGGTTTGCGGTAACAAAAAAAATTGAGGAGCTTATTTTATAAGGCCGCAAAAAGCGTGCCGCTATTAAAGCGTGAATGATATTATTCTTAATTGATGTGGTAAAGCTGAAAACGCAGATTAAAAAAAGAAACTAACAGTTATTTCAGTTCTCTTAGTAGAGTATAATTATATGTCGACTACATGTTTGAAACTCCAGTGAGGATCATTGCCATATGATCTTAGGAAAGACATCTCGCACTATACTAAACTCCTAGCTCCTCTGACTTGAGTAAAACCTCGGCGCTCTTTGTCTGTATGTTCCTCCAGTGGCTGAGGAGTGTTTTTGATAAACCTTCGAGTCTCTCCCTGGCGCAATAAAGGTTATCGTAAAATTATTTTCAAAGACGTCAATACGTCGTGGAAATCCGCTCGTTGATCTTCTCCGTGGGGTGAGCCGGATTTGATCTTATCTTCAAACAGAGAAAATTCTTCCAAGAGGTCAGGTCACCACTTCACGAGTAGGTATTTGTTCAGATCATTAGCATACCGCGTATTTGAGAGTAGTGTGAACCGCAGCTCTATCTGTTTCGTGCATCAATGTTTGTAAACGGCTCCGAGCGAAGAGGCGTACGAGTGCAGGCTTGAACTTGTTCAACACTTCCGTCTTTAGCCTCACTACAGACTGATTTCTTAATTTGTACAGCCATTCCAAGTGTTTTTACACCTTCTGATCGTCACCTCTTGGTCTTTCGACTTTTCTATACACGGCTCACGTATTCGTTTGTGTTGTATCCAGGAGTCGGAATTGGTCCCTGAGCATTTTTAAGCAGCTTGTAATTAGCAGCAATTAAATTCATATTCTGTTTATGACACGCGCCAAGCTCATTAAACGCTATTCAAGTTGCGAAATGCGGTCTTTTTTTTAGCAACATCAGATTGTCAGAGAGTGAAACTGTTCAGTTGTTTTCGTTTGGCCTGTACATGCTGCCTTTCACAACCTCATTTACCGCTGATCAATTTATGGAGAGGACGGGTTGTAGTGGGTTCCATGTGGGTGGCCTGTCAGTTTAAGAATCATGCAAAAAAGAGATCAAATGCAATACTGCTAGTTACAAAACTTTAATTATTCGCTGATCGGCTTCCCTTGTTTCACCCAGGTGTAGCCTTGTGTGTTTTCCTCAAGAGACTCGCTTGGCGTCTATTGCCAATAGAACAAGCGTTTCGCAGAGCCATTCTTCTCGAGACTTAGTGGCACGCGCCGGGCTCCATTATTTGTTCTGTCCCATACTACCATTTGTTAAACGCAAACCACATTATTTAGTTTGGCCTTTTCCTGTAAACATTTAAAATCCTTTCGTCGCATTGTAACTTGCCGCTTGCAGCTTGAAAGTAAAAACATATTAAAACACTAGACAATGATTGCATTTCGGCGCAGGTATTAGAGATTGTCTGACTTTCTGCAGGTGGATTTTTAGATATTAAAATCTCTCGCAGCCTATGGCCTTTTTCTTTAACAGCCTTGAGCCCTTCAATATACTTTCAACAGTGCTATTTAATAAATGTATTTCTTGTCAAAATTGTCCCCGGCTTTTAAAGCGATGACGATCTCTGACGGATTATCTGCAAGGTTGATACGCCGATTAATTATCGCTTAAAAAATGAAGGCAACTTCAAAACGACTGCTGTAAGATACCAACTTGAAGAAACGTGGTATCTCTTCATCGCCACATCTCGATCAGTCCTGAAAGATTTCGAAGAGCTGGAAATAATTTGTCTTGTAGAAAATTGTTTACACTACTCTTCGGTTTAGCCAATCAACACCAATTATGCGAGTGATAAGTGTACCCATGGGTATCATGTTGCGTCATTAATTAAACTACGCATGCTCATTAAGATTTCCGCACCCCCAACAAACTACATCTGTCTTTTGCCTTATTCTAATCACACAGAGTCGTATGATATTTGCAAGTGAGCTGAGCTCAGTCGCGTCGAGAGGGCGGCTTTTCATGTCGCATGAAGAAGAGCCTCAAATTTCGGCCGCTATTCCAAAGGCTACACTAAATTCTAGATAGTGATTTTAGCAATGGCCCCGGGCCTGCTTCTGAAAAGCTTATTTTTCGAAGCCTTACTCCAATTCATTCATGTGCAGGTTAGACGGTGTGCTAAGTGGTGAATTCTCGTGTTTTGGTCAGGTGTAATGCCGTGGCCTGCAATTTTTTTGTCTACTTCGCAACGCAGATCATGAATTTGGTTTGTTTTCCTTCTTCGCAGACTACCTTTGGAGCGGGATCGTTCGAAGTCCATTTGGTTTCGATTCAAAACATTGGAGGTGAAAAACTGGACGGAGAATGCTGTGATGGGAGTCGCACAATATATCGGGGACAACATCAATGCCTGGACGAGTGCGATACATTCTTTAGGGTTTGTCTCAAGCAATACTCGCAGTCTGTTTCTTCAACCGGCGCTTGTACATTTGGCGAACATACTACTGCTGTTTTAGGAGGCAATTCGATCACCTTCACGAACAGTAACACTTCATCAACGAATGGTTTTCGCAACCCGATTTCTATACGCTTCACGTTTTCATGGCAGGTAAGTCATTTTATGTCTGCCTTAGAAGTGATTTAAAATCAGCGAGGGTACGGCTGCCACTCAGTTAGAGTAGTTCCGTTATTTTTAAAAATCTTCAGAAAATTCAACGTAATAATGTGGATTAAATTTATGCGGAGGTTCACGCAGATGGGATATATTTTTCAATAATAAAAATTTAATGTAACCGCGTCTAACAGCCGCTTGTAACCTGAAAACAGAGCATAGTAAGGAAATGGTGCGAAGCTTTTTCAGGAATTTTTTGTGGGGTTATATTTATCGCGAAAGCGACCGCTGCGAACACGCTCGCGCGAAAACAATCATTTCACTCCTAAGTTTGCATTTCAAAAAATCATTTCCTCTCATTGGCTCTCGGAAGCCACTCGGAAAAGCACGTTCATTTCACAGAATCGACAACTACGTCTTGGCTAAAAATCTTCACAACAAATACAGCTGCAGCTATTTAAACAGCCTTGGCTGGACCGAGATTGTTGGCCGCATATTTCCTTGGAGTGCATCGCCTTATACATTTTCGAAGTTGTTTATCGTAGCTTGTAGTGTAGTTTTTGAGCCACGTGTCTTCCGTTTGACAGCCTTTTGTGCAAGTTATGTTAATTGATATGAGTTACGTTGTATTTGCAACACAATGGTAGCTACTGACTGGAAAAAAATCAAAGAATTAATGTCCATGCCTCATGGCAGAGATGCGATTTATTCATTTAGACCGGTCTTTTCACCTGCAGTGGAAACGAAGTATTATAAATTTCCGTGTTGCCACTTGAATACATGTAGATTTCAAGGAAACCCAATGCGAAACTGTTTACTTTGAAATTTCCCACGTTCATCAGGCCCGAAAATAAATAATTTTCTTTACGTTACTTCGTAGCTACTGAAAGTATTACAAGATGCAATATTAAACTTTCAATTGAGAGCATGCTCTAGTGGTATGACTGGTTGCCCAGGTAGTTAATCTTCGCCCGGACTCTTTCGAGATTGTTTGATCAAATGTCGTGGGTTCCTCGATCAACGCAAGATTAACGCGCGATCTTTGCGTTGGCAATTTGTTGATTTCATTGAACTTTTTTCACCTTTTCTCTTGATTGAATGAAAAGTGACACATGTGCCGATTGTTATGTTTTAGAATATAATAAATTTTGTCTCCCAGTTGACAGTAAAAATGAGGATATTTTTGTTTTGTTTTTTTTTCCTCGCGAAGCTTAAAGATAGATCGGTTTACAGTCTATAAGAAAGAACATGGCAAGTTATTTCGGTTAATTTACGAGTTTGCTGCCACTGTAAAATTGTTTGGGTCATCTTGTGTTTTTGTATTAACTTTCCTTTTATGTCTGCATGGTGCCAGATTGTGGATAAAGAATGGAAATCAAATTCTACTCAAAACGAATTAATCCTTAACTCATAAAACCTTGTGTTCTTTGTGGTTTTTGTCTTCTGCTTGTGGCATTATTTAATGTCTGATGTCACATCGTGACAAAAGAGTTAAACCAAAATATAATATTCATAGCAGTGACTGTGGGAAAACACAAATTAAGTTCTTGGAGTGTTTCAGGTCCTTTGTGAGCTTAACTTAAAACCTTAAAAAATTGTCTGCCCGTAATGTGATATTTCTCTGTCTTCACATTGAATTTTAGTATTCAATTACAGTATTATTTGTGTCTTGTTTGCCTTAACATTCAGTCAGCGTGTATCACTGATACAGAAATCTTTGGTCTTACCTCTGCAATCATGAGCATCACTTAATTTCTTCTCAAAGTTCACACACTCAGTTTGAGATTCAAATATTTGTGAAGTTTCTCAGAGGTAGTCAAAATATACCTAAACATTTTTTTCCCAGAGGTAATTGAATATTCCTTGCAAGTCAAGAACAATTTCCTCACCTTATTCCTAATAAGAATGAAGATCTCAGATCATCAGTCTCACTGAAAGACTAACAATATTGTGTTCTGTCTAATTTTAATAGTGTGTCATTTAAAATTTACCTTTCAGTTTTCTACTTTTAAGTTTGTTTCTGTTGAGAACTATATACAATCAAGGTATATTATATGGAATCGTGGAACCAGGCTCCTTGTGTAAGTTGAAATAAGCTGGTTGTATGCTCCATATTTTGTTTCTTGAAACAGGTTTTCACTGCGCGCTATTTCGTGATATTAATACCACCAAGTGGATTTTCTCTCACATGTTAAGTCTCTCAAAGTGAATTTCTAAAGAAAAAAATTAGATTCCTTATTTATCCTGTTGGTTTTTGTGTTAGTTTTATTGAAATAATAGTTTCTCTTTTCTTAGGTAAACAACTTGGGAAAAAACAAAAATCAATCAGATCTCCTATTTGCACAGTAAAAATTTGTTCAGCTGTCAAATGTAGCTTGATCCATTTTCTTTACAAAAGAGATCTTTTGTGTGGAAGTAACAAGTATTATAGCTGATATTGTTGTTCAATGTTTTATTATTGCAGTACTGCAGCAAGTACTGAAGTTTTACTGAGTGTGAAATCTTATTCTGTGCCATAAATTCAAAATTGGCATTATTGCTGTGACAAACATGCCTGCAAATAAGATAAGATCTTAACACAGCATCCGAACTTGGCCCCTTTTTGTAAACATTTCTGTTAATAAGATCCGTGGTAGTGTTTGTGACACCTAAGCAATGTTTGGCATCTCAGGTGCCAACTTATTCTCTCAATTCTTCCTAAATTCAATTAAGGGAACGGTCAACCAAAAAAATTGTACCACAAGATAACGTTACTCACACTTTCTTTTAAAACAATTGTCTCATGCTTCAGTTTAAAACCAAAATTACCTCCTTAACAGACCCAAACTTTTAAGAATTCTCTTCTTCCAGGTCACCTTCATATGAGCTTTAAGCAGTAAGTTTGTTGTGAGTTAATTACAGAAACCTCTGGCTGGAAAACATCTACCGGTTCCTTTTCTAGATTGGCCTTGAGATATATTTTAGAGATGATTTTTTTACATCTTGTTATACGCATTTTCCACATTTGTATAATGCAGATATACAAGTGATATTTTCTATTACAAGGATTACTTCCAAATTAGATAAACTGCTTGCTGTATTATAGGATCTTTTTGTCCCATGGCACATAAGCATAAAATTCCATAAATAATGAATTTCTGTTCTCAGAAACGGTGTACTTAATTTCCTCCAGTTTGTTTAAAATTTGTTTTGCTCTCCCAGAGGTTTTTGGCATATTTGCATCTTTTGAACTTGCCAAGTAGTCTTCCATTAATGCTATATTTTATCTAAAAATCTTTTAGCTTGAAAACTTTTATTTGTGCAAATAAATTGAATGGCTGAAATAACATATTGGTAAACACTAAATTTTTAATCATTAAAATAATAGAAAAAATATGGATACAATTTGAAGAATCTTGCGTATTTTCCAGTGGTAGCGTCATTTAACTTCAAGAAATGCACTTCTTATGTTTCAGAAGAGTGCAGAGTTGTTTTTTTCCTAAAAATTCTGTTTCTGCTATTCAAAGGGAAGGCTGCATAAAACAGGGAATGAAAGAAATGGAATAATATTATCAGGGGAGATCTAAACCTTTGAAAAAAAGTTTGTCTAGTTTGTGATCTTAATGGTAAATTTTTGGGCCAAGATAAAATAAGGATTAAAAGTGAGACACAGTGGCAAAGAGTATCATGTTGTTCAATAAAATTTATATATGATTCTATTTGATTATTTAAAAACAATTATAATAATAATATACGTGACCATATGACTTGGTATATGGTTTTGTGAGTGGTTCAGCTGTATGTTTTATTTGAAAATACTCATTCAATTTGTTAATATTAAATTTCCTTTTTTAATATAAGTATACTTTTTCTTTACAAATGTGCATAATCTTCTGCCTTATTTTGTGAAATTTCCATTAACAAAGCTGAAAAAATAATTTTGAAACATTGCCCAATATATTTTATGCAGCTGTCTCTTAGAAATTTGAAAAATTTAAAATTAAGTTTAGAAATATTGACTCATCCTTTGACAAAATATGATTTTTAGTTTTAGTATTAATAATGGAGAAAAGTGAAGGACATCATCTTGTTTCATTCTCGTATTCAAAGTTAAGGCATAAAGTTTTCATTTTGATTGAATAAAAAAGGTGCAATTCTTCTGTCTAATGGCTGTTTTAAGTCTCGATTTCTGAATGGCAAGTGGAAAGAAATAGCTTTTATTGTGCTTGATATATTGTCATTAACCAACCTAAATAGTAATTTGCCATGCAATCGTTTTACTGAGATAACAGTCCTTTTTTTCATTTCAGACCCTTTACTTCTTAAGTCTGGAGGCTTGGGATGCAGACAACTCAAGTAAGAACCAAATACATTCTAAAAATGAGAAAGAGTAGTTTGCTATTTCTTGCATGACCCAAGCCTACGATTTTATTGTGTTACCATAATGAAAAGCTGCATTGATATATTGTTACTATAAATGTAGTTATCATGCAAATCTCTTCTCAAGAATGTTCTCCGTGAAGTAAACCCTCACTTAATAAAATGTGATTTCCCACTTTTTATCAACTGCTATCTTATTTTTCGCTTAGAAATTCCCCACATCATTCTACAGCAACATATATTAAATGTTTTTATACATTAAAAGTGCTCTTATTTCATTTGAATGTGTGCAATGGGATGATATAGCCAGACATTTAAGCCTCTCTGACTATTTTTTTTGGATCAACATCCGAACCAGACAGTAGATTTCAGCTGCAAAATTTGTATGAATATGATTAAATGTGAACTAAAAAGACAGGTGAGTATGTCTTTCATTAGCTGTTGTAAAATATAAACTAGACCTCTCTTTGAGAATGTTGAACTTGCAAGAAAATTTATAGTTGTTACTAATTTTATTCTTTAAAAAACTTCCCATGTTGTGTCTAATAGGTAACAGTGAACTGATTGACAGAGAAACTCAGCGTGGTATGATTCTTCCTAACAAGACCTGGGAGGCTCATACATACAATGGCCCTGCAGCTACCATTAACTACAGACTCAGAGTGATATGTGACAAAAACTACTATGGAATTAGCTGCACAAAATTTTGCCGACCCCGAAATGACACATTTGGTCATTACACCTGCAATGAAAATGGGAACAAAGTGTGTATGGCTGGCTGGAGAGGAAAACTCTGCGATATAGGTTAGTGAGGATTTGATGTCACCTGTGCGGTAGCCTAAGACTGCCATAGACCAAGTCGATGATGAAATTTTCTTCCTAAGGATTTAGCAGTGTTTTACCTTTCCCCTTCAACAAAAATGAAAAACAATGACTGAGGCAGGTGCCTCAGTTTGCCTCACACGGGCCACAGTCCTGATCACTGAGAGCACTAACTGCTGGAAAAAGTTTGTTATAATGAACAAAGTCAAGAATACGTTAGTCTTTATGCTGGTACTTGAGTGGCTGTTGTTGAACCCAGAATTTCATTTCTTTCAGCCATCTGTAAAACAGGTTGTGATCCAGTTCATGGAACTTGTAGTGTTCCTGGAGAATGCTCGTAAGTCTTTCTTCTGTTGAATATTTTACAAATTCTGCAGATTGTAGTCCATAGTTATACACCATCAGGTAGATTTTTTAATCATGTTGCCACTGTTTCAGATGTACTTCTCAATCTGGCTGGGCTGGGGAACTTTGTGACCAGTGCCAGTTGTACCCTGGGTGTCTTCATGGAACTTGCAGTCAACCATGGCAGTGTAACTGTCAGCCTCAGTGGGGAGGAGTTTTTTGTGATCAAGGTAACAATAGCTCTTGACCTTAAATTATCTTTTCTTGAAACATTAAGGTTTTCCCTCACCATCATATTTGGCATTACTCCTTTACTCGTATGTTAAATGGCAGAGTTATATTACATTTAACTTTGCTGTCAGGTGTTAATAAATATAAGATAAAACTAAATTGAGCACACTGTAATTGTAGTCAGGAGATGACTTAGTCAATGAAAGTGTTGTTTTTTTGTCACTGACTAGTATAATTTTTTTTAAGCAAGATGTTTCAGCTAGCTCTTAAGCCTTCATCAGTTCTGCAACTGATGAAGACTTAAGAGTTAGCTGAAACATCTTGCTAAAAAATGATACAAGTCAGTGACAAAAAACACCACTTTTATCGACTAGTATGAAGCTAATCTAGTCTCAGATAAAACTGAACTTTTTTGATACAGATCTCAACAGATGCAGAGAGAAACGCTGTCAAAATGGAGGTATATGTTACAACACTGGACCAGGTTCATACAGATGTCAATGCCAAGATGGATTTATGGGATTTGACTGCGAAACAGGTTAGTTTCCTTCAAGGGATTGTAGACTTGTGTGTCAAGGGACCCCTACCTTGAACTCCAATTAATTCTCAGCTTTCCAATTCCTATGGTTTGATAGTGTTGAAACTGAGTAACAATTTTGTTTTTGTTATATAGCAATAAACTTCTGTGCTACATCACCTTGCAAGAACAATGGAACATGCCATAATGATGCGCATGACTTCCGCTGCACTTGTCCCGCTGGATGGGCTGGAAAAACTTGTGAAATAAGTAAGTGAACATAACAATAAATCTGGAAAAAAAATCTGTCTCTCACCTGTGGGTTTAGAATTACTTAATGAACACCTTTTTGCCAACTTTGTGAATTAGGTAGAGACTGCCAGACTCGATCCTGTCAGAATGGAGGGACCTGCAGCAATAGTGGTCAAGGGTACAAGTGTCAGTGTCCTCCGGGATGGACAGGACACATGTGTGAACAGGGTAAGCCCGTGTGATAAAGTTGATGAAGCTCAACTCTGAATGAAACAACCAGACAGCATGTCGTTATTATTTTTTGAATCGATTTCATTTGTATTCTTACAGTTGTTGAGTGTGTTGTTATTTTTTTTTTGTACGTTACCAGTTGTATTCTTATAGTTCTTGTTTTTGTCAAACAGATGTTGACGAGTGTGCATCAAATCCTTGTTCCAATGCTCTCAAATGTGTTGACCTGATGAATGACTATGCCTGTGAGTGTAAAGCCGGATGGAAAGGAAGCCACTGTAATGAGAGTGAGTATCTTCATTCCCTTCTTTCATGGGATGCTGTGTGTCTTATACACTGTAGTCACAACATCACATTACAATACATGAACACTTTCTCTAAAATTAAAACTATTACATTTTGAACAGTTCTTTTGAGAGGTTTTTCCTTTGTGGTAATGCCTTGCAATTTATTTGTTTTGATTTTTGCAGGTATCAATGACTGTGCTGGTCAATGTCGCAATGGTGGAACTTGTGTTGACTTGCTGAATGATTACAAATGCAACTGCCTTAGTGGATTTACAGGCAAGAATTGTGAGACCAACATTAATGAATGCCAAAGCAACCCCTGCCTAAATGAAGGAGTGTGTAAAGATGGGGTTCAAAATTATACCTGTGTGTGTAAAACTGGATTCACTGGAAATGACTGTGGAGTCGACATCAATGAATGCAAACCTTCACGTTGTGTCCATGGCTCATGCTCAGATTTACTTAATGACTACAAATGCACATGCGATGCAGGATTCACTGGTAGAAATTGTTCCGTGGTATCAACAGGAAATGTTTGTGATCCATACCCTTGTCAGCATGGGGCTACTTGTGTTAAGAATTCTGATGATTCAAGTACCTGTCATTGTTCTCCCGGATACACTGGGGCATTCTGTGAAACTGATGTCAATGAGTGCTTAACTGCGCCATGCAACAATGGTGGAACATGTGTGGATGCTGCCAATGGATTCAAATGTGTTTGTCCAGCAGGTTTTTCAGGATCAACTTGCCAGATTAGCGTGAGCTCTTGTTTGAGCTCTCCTTGTCACAGTTCTGCGACTTGTGTTGATAAATTGGATGGTTATGAATGTGTATGCGCTGCAGGATTCACTGGCATTAATTGCAATTACAACGTAAATGATTGTGGTGTCTTGAATCCTTGTCGGAATGGAGGTACATGTTTGGACAGACTTAATGGATATCAGTGTCATTGCAGGTAAGATCTGTTGTAACAATCTATGATAAGCACCCTATTGACAGAGAGAAAATGATCATTTTTTGTTGCTGCTAGTATTGCCTGTGGAAAATTAGCTACATAGATCAAACTTAATCAAATGTAGAGACATTTTTTACCCACCACTACTGTCTACAGTGATACAATGATAAAAACTGACAGCAAAAGTAGCTTTATACCTTTGCCCTAATTTGTTTTTTTTTTTACAGGCCAGAGTTTACAGGAGCTGAGTGTGAAGTCCCTGTTAATACATGCACCAATAGTTCTTGTTTCAACAATGGTACCTGTATCCAAGGTTCTGGAGTGTTCACTTGTAGCTGCCTTCCTGGCTATTCTGGACAGAGATGTGAAATAAAGATCAATGCATGTGATTCTAACCCCTGTCACAATGGTGCCACTTGCCATAGTCGTTCTGGTAGCTATGCCTGCTCTTGTCCAGTTGGATTTACTGGTAGTAACTGCGCTGTCAGAATTGATTATTGTGCCAACTTCACTTGTGCAAACGGTGGTACTTGTAACAATGGTTTGGTTGGAGCATCTTGTAACTGCATTCTAGGATTCACTGGGCAATACTGCGAGGTCAATATTAATGAATGTCTGTCAGGTCCATGCCGTAATGGAGGTAGCTGTGTGGACAAGAACAATAGTTTTCATTGTGTGTGCCCTCAAGAAACAAGAGGAAGCTTTTGTGAAGATGGTATGTAACAGGGTACATGCATTGTTTCATTGCATGATCAACTGCACTTTCTTTACCCAAGTAACATGTTAAGAAGCATGGGTAGTACTCTCAGGCAGCTGAAGTCCATTTATTCCTTTGCTATATGCTAGACTCACACAAGTTTGGTTTAATACATGTTTGTACCTTCATCATTGTTATCATTCATTTTATTTAAAACTCGGTAAAAATCTTCTAATTACAATAGTACACTGCATATTAGTCCAAATACAACCATGCAATATTGCATTAGTTAAAATATAAGTTGTTTTACAAGCTTGCTATGACTCAAATAAATTGTGTTTCCCTTGGTTCTGCTTCAGCCTCTTTTCTCTACCGAAACCACCACTTCATTATTCCAATTTCTTCTGTTATACAGGGCTTGTATTGGAGTAACTTTGCAGCACTTGGCCTGAATGTGCTAACCATTTTCATTTCCTTTTTCAGTGATTGATCCTTGCTTGGAGCCCTTGGTAGTTAATGGATCCTCAGTACTGGTTGATTCTGGAGTGTGTGGTGAACATGGTACCTGTGAATCGCTGCCTGCAGGAAATTATCAGTGCAGATGTGACAAAGATTACACAGGGGACCACTGTCACAAAAGTAAGTGTGTGTTGTGTTCAATTGATGATAAAAAGTTGTACACCTCGGTTTATTTCTAGGTTTTGATATGAAGATCTCTTCTGAGTAATTTTTTTTACTGTTTTCAGAAATTGATAATTGTGAAAACATCTCGTGTAAGAACGGAGGAAGTTGCCTTGATGGCATTGAGACGTTTACGTGTGTCTGTGCTGATGGATGGGAGGGCAAGTTCTGCGAGCAAGGTATGTTGCTCTTGTTAATTTTAATGTTCATTGTGGAAGCAGGCTAGAGAAGTCTTACTGTTAATATATCTCTTGCATAATCTTGCAGTTCAGCCAGTAGTATTCATGGAAAACAAAGTTTCCCATTGTCTCATACACAGCTTATTGGCATTGTTCCTATTTGAGTTGTAGTGGGCAAGTTAGCTTACTTGTAAAATTAAAATTTATTGAATTCTGGCAGTGTATGTTGCTTTATTATCATCCTGCGAAGAGAGTCTCTTTCAGAGTACCTATTGTGCTTATGCTGGCTTTCCCCTTTGTAACAGATATTAATGAGTGTAGCTCCGATCCTTGTCGAAATGGCGGGAACTGTACGGACTTGATCAATGGGTTTATTTGCAAGTGCCCTCAGCCATGGAAAGGAAAACTATGCCAATCAAGTAAGTATCTATAGATATTTCGTACATTTTGTGTCTTATAAGCGGGATAGAGAATTTACTTTTACCGTCGTAAGTAAAACGACCCATTAATTTAATTTGAGTTTAATTAATGACTTCGTTTCGACAGCGACGTCGCATTGTGATGGAAGCCCCTGTCAAAATGGAGGCAAATGCACCGACACAGGAGACAACTTTCGCTGTGAATGTCAAAATGGATTTACAGGAGTTATCTGTCAAATAGGTAAGACGCGATTCATTTCGATTTATCGACTGCTTGCTTTTTAGCTGGCGGTCTTGTTTTTCGCACTATTTGATTGCCATGTTTTTCAAAACGGGTGGTCTTGTTTTCTGTGCCTTTCCAAACACTAAAGCCACCCGTGGAAAAACGAATTCATTACGAGCTAATCAATCGTTTTGCACAGAAGAACTAGAACCCGCTTTTTTTCTCTCATTGTGTTGCTAATGAACACCTGTGGTCTATTTTCATTAGTTTGTGGCTTCATTGTTTTCATATCGTAAATCAAACGCGGTAACATGTGCTCTTCAATTACTTCTCACACATTGGGCGCGCTTTTGTAAAATTCACTGTGGCGTTGACTATGAATTCTATTTTTCTTTTATTTTCGCTGTTTTTTTCAAAGCGTGCGTCTGCAATGCTAATGAAGGACGCTTCACTCAGAACGTGCTCAGTATTTGGATTTCCAAAACGGAAAGAAAGCAAAACGACTCTAATTGAATTGACAATACCTAGTGATACGTTTTTCTCGTGCTATATCATTCACGATGTTGATGATGTTGTCTCGACACTTTCATTAAAATGTTGATGTTTTCATTGTTTGTGCCTGAAATTTCCTGTCATTGACGCAAGTGGAAATGTGTCTCCAGCCATTTCCTGTCCAATCTCATAACTGCGTTTTTGCTCCAACTTTTGTAATTAAATCAAGGGTTAGATGGTAATCTTACTAGCACACTTGACTCAAGTATTTCCATTTAAATTAGGAAAAATCTATCTTCGCAGATTCAATTTGCGCTCAAGATAATAAGATGGTAATGGCCTGGAAATATCTGTGCACTTCATTTCGCACTAAAAGGATTGCTTGCGTCAAGAGACGGAAATCTTTTAGACGAAATGGGCAGCAGATTTTTCTTTGTTCGTTGTGGTAGATGGGCAAATGATGAAGTTTAAGATAGAAGCTTAGTCGGTATTTTCAAACATAGCCTGAAGTAGGCAGAAACCTCAATTAACTTTGTTTGCTCTCCCACGCGCATGCCTAACAGTCTGTGTTACATTGCTTTGTCATTTAGCACCCAAGCCTTGCTCGTCCAACCCATGTCAGAATGGCGGCACGTGCTTGAATTCAGCGGAAGGTCGCAGTTTCTCATGCGTCTGTTCAGATGCCTGGGAAGGAGATCTTTGCGAGAAAAGTGAGTATTTTGAATAATAAGGGAAGAAGTGGGAGTGTCGCGAGAAAGTATTGCTTATATGAGAAATTCAATGGAGTTTCTGTCAGGAATTTTATTTTTAGAAAATCAGAGAATAGTATTTTAAGGTTGCTCTTTGCTTTGCTTTTAAGATGTCGACGACTGTGCTTCAAACCCCTGCCACAATGGTGCTACATGTATTGACGGAGAAGGTTGGCATTCGTGCAAATGTGCGCCTGGATTTACCGGACCAGTTTGTAAAATCAACATCAATGAATGTAACTCGACACCATGCAGCGATGGTGCCACATGCAGAGATAAAATCAACGGTTTTGAATGCATTTGCCCCCCGGGAAAATCTGGAGCACGTTGCCAAGGTAAGATTGGGTGAAACGTGTGGCCATAGTACAGTGGAACCTCGATTTAACGAACCTCTATTTAACGAAGACCTCGATATAACGAACGATATTCTACGTCCCGGCCAAAGTTACAGTGAAATGTATGGAATAGAACCTCGATATAACGAACATAATCCGGAAGCCCAAAAGTAAAATCTACCTCGACATAACGAATCACAATGTCAACACGCGACAGAAGATAAATGGTGAACAGATCAACAGTGAACAAATCCTTTAAACCTTATGGTAAAGAGACAGCAACCTTTCAGTCAACGGCTTATTACATGTCATAGACATTGGCACTATAGTATTTTCACAGAAGTCATCTGTGTTACAAATTTATCATTAACAATGACCTCGATAAAACGAACATTCGGTCGTTTGCCCTCAAATTCGTTATATCGAGGTTTTCGATATAACGAACCCTCGATTTAACGAACAAATTTGGCCGGTCCCCAGCGACTTCGTTAAATCGAGGTTGAGAAATAGGGTTAAGAAACCTGGCATGTTCTTTGTTGTATTTTTTTGTTGGCTACCTGGCACAGAGCCTGGCAAAATACAAAAGGTTGTTATGTGTGCTCACACAGCTAACCAATAGAAACATTGCGATTATGTAATTGATGCATAGTCTCTGAGCATAAAAAACAAAAGATGCGCAGGGTCATGGACCTTGCAACAGAAATCGTAGCCTGTTTGTTTGCTTCTTTGACGTTTACTGGGCTTAACCATTTTCCTCCACTAATAATTATCTTGATCTCTCATTGTTATCCCTGGTATGTGGAAATCTCGCAACAGTGTTGACGATTCCAGCTTCAAAAGTTTATCATGTAATTTGGCACAAAGCGAATAACAAAAGTTGAATCTAAGACAATGACTTTTGTTCTTCCAGATGACGAGCACGACTGGAGGCACTGCCGTCTGCCCAGTGGAGTCATCCTTCAGCGACACAATACCGACATGCAAGAAGACTGCAACACGTGCAAGTGCGCCAATGGCACACGCACGTGCACAAAGGTCGTCTGTGGTGCGCACAATTGCTGGAATCACACTCAAGCTGGCGGCTGTCCAACTGGCGGAGTCTGCGTACCGAAAAAAGCTGTCGACTGCCTCAGTCCCCCTTGTGGTCGTTGGGCCGAGTGTGAAGGTGGGGCGACAAACTCTAAGCAAAGCGACTCGGGAATTGGTGACGAAGTGTGTCTTCCCAACAGTACGGACTTGAATAGCGACTGTGCAAAGATCCACATTGTGTTTAGCCGGGGTAAACTTCCCAAAGTAAGTAGAAATTACTAGAAAACATCTGGGTAAATTCACTGTGAAAGCTTACCTATGTTACGCTGTAGGCAACGATGTCAGACTTAATTCTAAAATAATTTTCAACTTCAACAGGGAACTCTCGTGGAAGAACTTTGCCACCAGTTACGATATTTGCCGACGTTGAAGAAATGGGCAAGGAAGGGGAACATTCGATTACTTTGCGAAAGCCGTAATAAAGATGGCTCTACGACAACTGTCATAGTATCAGTGGTAAGTTAACTTTGTTTTTTGGTTGTTAACTGTTATATCCCTAGCGTTTAGCCGCTGCACTTATTGCTGTCATCGTTAGCTCAGATGCCGGGGTTTTCTCTTGGTACACCATTACCCAAGTTTTACAGGGTGCCTAAATATCAGTTTGCCTTCTCCGGGTTTTTTACTGTGTAAATGGCATTCTGAACATGAGCTAAGTTAGCGAGAACATATTTTGTCCACATACTTTTCTTTTTTTTGGGGGGGGGGGGCGAGTTATGGCTTGTTAATATCCCTCGGGGCAATATTTTGCTTGCCATCTCGACGAACTCCAGACATAGTAGAGTGTCTGTTAAAAGACTACCAAGAACACAATTCTGTATCGCTTATTCCAAAGCTTAATTAACGCGGTCTTAAATCAATAACATTCCTTTTTTCCTTTCTCTAGGCTAGTACTCCTCGCACGGAGATAGCTGGGAAAGCAGCTGAAGATATCGCTAGATTCATCCGAGCTGTGCCTTCTGATAAAGGCCGTGAAATGAACATCACTCTTTATAATGTGCTCATAGCCGTGGACGAGGTTACAGTCGAGAGATCTGTCACGCTGTCTTATCATGAGGAAGAAGGTGAGCATGTCACGGTGTTTTGAGTAATTTTGGCTAGGTAAATTACATTTAAATTGAAGGAAACCTGAAAATAATAGTTTACTAAGATAGAAAAACACTAAAAGAATCATAATAAACCATGAAGGAACAGGGATGGTTAAGGATGGAGACAAGATGGATTACAAACGACAAATCTGAAAAACTTGGGCTAAACTTTCCCTTTTGGTCGGCTTTGGATGGGTAACGATTGGACGGGAAATAAGTCGAGTATAATATCGCAGGCTTTAAAATTTACATCAGCCTGCACACAAAACTGCGTCGAACTTTAGTTGACGCTTGTGTCGATAAACGTAATAGGAACATTACACAGTATACTAAACTAGCGGTTTTCTAACGGATTTTGTTTTTCTGCTGATTTTACAGCCGCCCCAGATTATCTCATCCCTTTAATTGCGTCACTTGTTGTGTTGGCTGCCATTCTTCTTCTCATACTCTGCATCAGAGGAAAGTGGCGAGAAAGACGTCGAGCGAACAGAGAAACACGATTAGCTGCAAGAACTACATTGAAGAAAAAGAGAAATGCAACGCAGGAAAAGGCATTGACTAACGCTCGAAATTACTATAACCAGACTTCCACGGACTCCACAACGTCTTCTTCGATATCAACGTCGACACATTCGACGGAGCTAAGAAACTTTGAGTACAATCGAGCGAGTTTGCTCGACTCGACACCTTCGATGTGTTCTACACCTCAAGTACTTTCCCCACCCCTCTCCCCAAAGGAGGAAGGCGCCAAAGATGAATGGAGGAGATTTCGAGTGCGGCGGGACAGTACGCAAATAGAAATAATTGTATAAATTATTCGTGATTAATTATTATATCCGTCTAGAATTCATTTAAGAAAGAAAATGAAGAAATACACTATTGTTAATTTATTGTATCCACGAAAAAAAGTGTAGCTTTTGAAAGCAATTTTCTATAACCCCAAAAAGTTAAAATATGGCGGCTGAAAGAATTTATTTATGAAAGACAATTGTTGTTAAAAAGCATCAGGAATTCTGGTGGAGGTTTTTGTTGACAGGCCAACGTGTAAATAATACAAAAGGTATTTAAATGGTTTTTAAAGCTGTAAATATGTATTCTATTTAATTTAATATTTAAATGGCCTTGTAGTTCAGCTTGAACTGTGGTGAGTCAAACACATTCTCGTGTAAAAACGTATTCATTACAACAATTGATGTTGGTTCTAGTTAGCTGTTAATTCTTCAGAGTAAGTTTTGGAATAAGCATTTTGTAGCCAAATAGTTTTTTAAAAATAACTTTAAAATAGACCCCAGAGTGTTGTTCTCTTAAAACTGTAACCCTATGTGGTCTGTTGACATATGAAATTGCCAAATTATTTTATATAGAACGAGGCTACAGGCCGCACCGACTGAAATTTTCTAAAAGTAAAAGTACATTTGTTAAAAGTTTGAGATAGCCCTAGAATATTTTTGTAAATTTCTCTGTTTTGGACTCCTGTGGTCCTTATACTTAAACTGCCCAGTTTTTAAGCTTACATTTGGATTTTTATTTATCGCATGATTTATACAAATGCTTAATTTATGGTCTGAGCCTCGTACATCTCGCATCAGTCATATGCACACCAGTCACGAAGGCGTTGCGTGATCTGTCTCTTAGGGTAGTCACGTAAGCGTTGCGTGATCTGTCTCCAAGGGTGGTCACGTGAGCGATGCGTGATCTATACTTAACGAGTGTTAAAAAGCCTATCACACGAATTTAACAGTTAAATGATGCGACATGTGTTACTAAGTATTGTTACATGTAAACGTTTACAACAGTCCCGTGTCTGGGAGACTTAAAGTCGTGAGGGTAAAAATCTGTTGCTCATGGACATGGAAGATCTCTGAACACAACCGAAAGAATCCCAACAATGATTAACGCTCGAGCCCAAGAAAAACTGTTTATTTCCAATTGCAACGGGATTTATTCTTGCAAATCTAACACGGATGTAGCCAATACAAACTTGTTTCAGTACGAATTCAAAGCTGTAATCGTTTAATTTTGCGTTGGAAATGTATCGATATAATATAGAGAATATATCTATTTGCCTGTCAACACTGGCTGCAAAAATCTCCAAAGCTTGCTATGCAAAAATTGAAAGTTGTTTAAATTATTGTACAAGAAGAACTACTCATTATTCTGTCAGGTTCTGAAATAATCATTGTGAAGTGCCGCTATTAATTGACATTCTCTCGTCATAACGAGAGGCTAATTAATTTGTCAGACTTGACTAAGTTAGTCTGTTGTTTAAGTTCATGTTCATTGCTTAAATAAACACACTTAACGACCATCACTGTGCGTGCTTATTCCCTTGGTTAATATGCATTCAGTGGACTGCACACCTCTGTTGTCCAGGATAAGGCGGCGAAATTGGCTGGGTTAGTCTAGGAAATTCTGCAACATTACAAGCAACTCCACTAAAGGCTATCATTAACACATTTGTCAAGTTTCCCCTTAATCAGGAACGAAGCCACATCTCTCGATATCGCGTCTAACGCGCTATTAATACGGCGGGTCTAAAACACAGGTCACGGGTCATTGTTTCACCAATACTGGAACAACCCTAACCCGTTCCTACTGCTAAACTCTTTAGGCCTAAATACTACAGTAAGGCAATGTTTAGTAAAGGTTAAGGGTTGTTCCAGTATTGGTGAAACAATGACCCGTGTTTTGTGACCTGTGTTTTAGACCCGCCTCTATAAATAGCCTATTCACCTGAAGAAGTAATTAATAGTAAGTTATTAATCCTGTTCGAACAAAATAATTTAATGGACCATTTCCATGTCCCACTTTAAGAAATTGTAATTGAAGAATGCTGATTTGGCCAGCCAAAATATGGTACACCTTCACGTTGTTCGGTTTCTGCCTATGTATTCTCCATTTCCGAGTTGCCTCTTTCCTGTGTCAAAACAAGGATTCGTGAAATACCATCACATGAATGTGTTCCCCTACATATTCATTCTGATGATATGAAAGATTTTACACGATTTTGAAGCAGAGGCACGCGGTCACTCGAAAATGGTTGGTTTTATCACTCAACAAAATAACCGCCACGCAATAGACCCTATGCAAAAATGGCTGCCTTTATATTATTCTTTTGTTCGTATTTAAATTAGCCTCACTAACCTCGTTTTTGAGACAAAAATTGTAAAGAATTTGTTATCCCGAACTAGGCTAGTGATTGCAAAAATTTTTATTATGTGCGACGCCTCAGGCAGAGCGCGTCAAAGTTTTGGAAGACTTTTTTCGTTGCTCGAAAAAGAAATGCAAATTGTTCCCTATCTCACGGCACGACTCATCTTTGTTTTTGTTTGGAGTGAAAATATGCAGAGCTGAAACCGTGTGGAGCTGAGACATAATTTAATTTAAATCATAAATTCGCTTCAAAAGCTCTCGCCGCAACTCGATTTCACCAAAGGCTTCTGGATGGCTATTTAATGTCACAAATTTCACTAATCTTATTGCTGTATCACCCATAAATGTAATAAAAACCAAAAATGTAATAAAACTTGACCATAAATGTAATACTACGGCCAGAAATGTAATAACTTTTAACCACAAATGTAATAAATCTACAAACCATAAATGTAATAAAATTTGCCCATAAATGTAATAAGTGGAACAACCATAAATGTAATGAGGCTTAACCATAAATGTAATAAACTGCTATGACTTCCAAGTCATGGGGCTACAAACTTGCTATTCTTTTTGTGCACTTCTTACTTCATGACATGGGACTTGTGCATCAAGTTAGTATTTTAACCCACAGACACCCAAAGTACGATTAGGAAGTCTATATATCAGAGCGCTTGAATTACTGAGGGGGCGGTGGCGCGGTGGCCTCATGGTTAGTGCGCTCGTCTCCGGATCGAGTGGTCCGGGTTCGAGCCCTGACCGGGGACATTGTGTTGTGTTCTTGGGCCTACACTTTACACTTTACACTTTACTCTCACAGTGCCCCTCTCCGGCGGGTACCGGCGAATTTAATTTAATGTAACCTAATTTAATGTAATCTAATGTAACCCTTCATGCTAAGGAAACCGGGATAAGCTCCGGCCTGATGGGCCACTTGGCTCGTATGCAGACTTTACCTTTTACCTTGAATTACTGAGGGTTGATGATATTCTCTTTGAGTCAAGACGAATTCAATCAAACATCACTTTACAAGGAATACGGCTGTTTTAATTTTTCAAATTTTTCAAAATTGTGCTCTCCGTTTCCGTGTGTCCACGTGTCCGTGCCGACATTATTCAGCCTTCAAGCCAATGTCATGCAAGGGGGGAGGGGTTGGATGTTACTATTGCAGTCAGAACCGTTTTTTATTTTGGAATCAAACCGTGCAGCTTGATGAGGTGATCAAGAACGGCCCCTGACTGACAGGCGTGCGTTGTGCCACCCCGTCGGAAACTACGCGGAGAGAAGTTCGTGTCATCCAAGCCAATGGCCGTGATGGTTTCTTTGAGAAAGTTGGAGAAAGGGTAGAATGTGATGGGCTGAGGTAGGGGCTTAAAAGGTGCGCAGAAAAACATCAGCTGGTACCAATTGGAAATAATGATGAGTGGCTTTGACTGGCAATGGTCGGAGGTTGGGATAAGCGGAAGCGGAATCAGCAGAATGCCTTCGCTATTTTGCAACGCTTTGGACCAGCATATTTAGAGAACTGCACCATCGCGGGAAAACTTGATGCCGTTGCGGGTGAGGTGTTTGGTTGGGTCAAAAGCACGAGCACAGGGAGCTCTAAGATTGGATTTTCTTCTAAAAGAGAAAAAGGCCAGCAACAAGAGACACCAAAGAGCGGCCTAGTGTGTTGAAATGGACAAGTCCAGCACATTTTTCGTGCGCCAGTTATAGGTTCAGGACAACTCGGATTAATATTAATCCGCGGATTATAATAATAATAGATTATAATATGGTTATTATAATCCGGTAATAGATTATTATAATCCATTAATAGATTATTATAATCCTGCAATAGATTATTATAATCCAGTAATAGATTAAGGCACGGCAAAAACTTGGAAGGATTAGATTATTATTAATAATAATCATCCGGATTAATATTAATCTCTATTATAATCCAGACCAGAGCTATGACAGACAAACTACAGACATTACACGCTGAACAAGCAGAACAAAGGACTGACGGGACATAACACTGATCACATCAGTCACACGATCACTTGCATATGTTAGAGCTGGTAGCGATGTTGAGCCTAGAAGTAAATGAAAAGGAACAAGCGCCTCTGGGCCAGCGAATCCGTGCGGTCGACATGTGTTTTTACAAGAAAGGGAATAACTACCAGCTGCGTAGCAATCGCGACAACCCCAAAGACATTAACTGTTTCGAGGTTCGGAGCCGGCATATCAACTGCCGACTTCTACTACTAAAATAAAATAACGTATAATAAGGAGTGCGGTTATTGACTAAATGTAATTAAGGGTTTTGTTCACAAACTACTAGAACAAGTAGCAAATTCGTCGTGGTTAGAATAGAATATTTTCTTTATTGAGAGACTTGTACAAATTTGAGCTATATGGGATTATATTTATCAGATTAATATTAATCCTAATCGTTTAAGGTACGGCTTGAAGCTCAGTTATGGATTATAATAATCTATTACTGGATTTAATATTAGGATTAATATTAATCTGATTAATATTAATCCTAATTGATTAAGGCACGGCTCAAACCTCAGTAATAGATTATAATAATCTATTACTGGATTATAATAATCTATTACTGGATTATAATAATCATTAAGATTAATATTAATCCGATCAATATTAATCCGAGTTGTCCTGTAGGTTGCCCGTCGCGGGACTTTATGCCCATGACGTGCTTGAGGCCTCTCTTGGTTAGGGCCACGGAAAAGCTGTCTAAACATCACACGCAAAACTTTGATGCAAATGGAGGAGGCGAACGGAGTTATGGTGATTCATCGCGTACTGGTACGAAGCGGTCTTGCGCACCAAGTACGCGAGAAAGCATGAGACGGTCGAAGCTGAGGCGGGAAGGGGTGTGACACGGCTGAAACAATGGCAGAACTCAATATACGTTTTCCACATGCAACAAATTCAATAAAGTCAAAGTAGAGTCCTCGTTTAGGATTGCACTCGAAGAAATAGTATTTTGTTTTAAGGGGTCACAAAAACCTTAAGCCGCGCCTTAAAGGGGTCTAATTGAAAATTTCAAGCCAATTTATTTCACGAAGAATGAGAATGACAACTTTGTAGCCCCTTGACTTGGAAGTCATAGCAGTTTATTACATTTATGGTTAAGCCTTATTACATTTACTAATATGGTTGTTCCTTTTATTACATTTATGGGCAAACAGTGAAGTTAACACTCTGAGAAGCTTTACTTCGACTTAAGTAGTAACACCATAAAAAAGTGTACATCAACTTAAAAAAAGTACACAGGAATTAAAAGAAAAGGAGAAAAGAAGTCGATTTTCAGCATACAGGTATAGTTCTTTTTGGCAGTGAAAAATTTGAAGCTTTAATTATGAAAATTTGAATTAGAATCGAGTGAGGCAAGTTTGACTCACTTTGAATGACACAAAGATAATATATTTCAACTGGGGAGCAAGATATGAACAGATGATTCATAACCTCAGTTACACCCACAACTGATATAAACGGCAGTTCTGAAATTGAGATCTGTCAAAGATTGTGCGTATAATTGTAATGATAAATCATGTCTTCCAGCTTGTTTTGATAACCCAAAGAACTGTCGTCAAATTCCTATCATTAGTTGACCCTGTTAAGTACGATCTTCTTGTCCGGGCCCGTCGTGCACTAAAACTTGTCCACACAGAAAAATCTGCGAAGAAGACGTCATTCTGTCCCAGACCAGAATTGTTACGAAAAATAAACATTAAATACTTTTTTGGCGATTAAGCTGTTATTCAATCGAAAAATAACCTTTAAAATGTTGCCGCTTCTTATTTTATTCTTTAGTGCCACTTTTACCATGAGTCGTACGTATTTACTCATATATTCAGGTTTTCAATCAAATTTTATTTTCTGGGATAGCTTTTTACTTATGTCCGGGATTGAGCGTAAGATTTGTTCAATTAGTACTTCATATTTGACAGGGTTATTTGACATTTTCATATTACTTCACAACTGACTAAATTGAGTGTGTTTTGGTGACTCTTTGCCAATGAGGACACTTTGTGATGCTTATCATAACTAATTTGAATCTTATTGTAGCGTTCAATCCAGGACATATCTGTAATGATAAAGGAGAGTGCTAATGGGGGTACCTAGTTATCACCTAACTACTAATTTTATGGCCAATTGTCAGTTGACTATACTAATTCTAGTTAACTATAAACTTTCATTTTACAGCGAAAAATATTCCATCATAACCTGAATTTTCTTTACATCAATGAGCACGCCAATCAGTTTTTGGGGCTCGGGCTTATGCTAATACCAAGGTATAAATTGAATAAAGATACAAATGATTGACAGACCAAACACGACTCCTGTTGGTCAAGATAGGGAAATTTTGACCTTCAAAGCTTTGCTTTATGTAAATGTAGCTGTTTACGAGCAAGTCTGTAGACTGTTTTGCGTCGGGCGCATATGCCAGTGTTCGGCTTGGTTCAGGCAAGACCATGGTTTCATTTCTCCTTGTGGATCTTATCAGTTGCCGGTATATCTAAAATACTCCGTACATCTGAAATTGCTAGCGCAACTCGTACACATATGAGAATGTAAGACATTCTGCTGCTTTGAACAAACTCCTCGTGGTGTATGCCCTCAGTCGTGACGGATCGAAAATGCCTGGTTTCTATTGGCTATAACAGCTAGTCAATGGCGTATTATATAATAACCTAAGTTATTCTCGCATTTTGATTGATTCCCGCTTATGATTTATTAGAGGACAGACGCACGATTGACGTCACCATTACAAAGTTTTTCCCTCTGTACTTTTAAATGGCAGAAAATTTTGAAAATTTAGATAATACTTTACTTGACTGAGCAAAAGATAAGGAACAAAAAAAGTCTTGCCAAGGCATTGAGCAAGTTAGAGAAGCAGGAAGAAGCCGTTTCTTTTACTAAATGGTCCAGTTAACAAATTGACGTCAGTTTCTTATGCGTCTGCGCTGTTATTGATCATGAGTTTCGTCATAACATTGTCAAAGTAGCTGTGGATCCACGAGGCGATAGCCGAGTGGATCCGCAGACTACTTTGACAATGTTATGATGAAATTCATTGTCAATAACAGGACAGACGCATTAAAAACTGACATCAATTTGTTTTTTACGATAACAAATTGTCGAATTGCCCGCTCTCGCTCGCTGACGCGTCGAATGAATTTCAAATTTGTGTCTGTCCGCATATTGACAATAAAATTTAACCGATGAGCGCGAGTGAATTTCTGCAGTTATCGTAAAATTAATGTTTTCCTATCTTTGTGAAGTATCATTTTCAGGTTTCTAAATTCCAAGGTAATTTTTTCGATGGTCGAAATAACTCAAAATACCGTGACTGTGCTCCTTTAAAGGGGCTCAGTCTCAGTCGGCAGTCGAACGAGACTAAACCACGCACAAAATTGGTGTTGGTAAGCCGAGAACCACTGCTTTTATATTTCGAATTTAACAAACCCTATAAACAAAATGTTTCTGAGATTAATTGGACAGTTTGACAGTGGCGTGATTTTCCTCGACCAATCACAATTCTTGCAACGCGTAGTAACCAATGAAATTGTTTCATTTTGTAGAGATAATAGATTACGTCAAATGGCTTTTTCGTCTTCACCAAAGTGGGCAAAGGCCGGCGTTCGCGTTATTGAAATATTTTGAAATAAATAGAGCCTATGGTAGTCTTTTTTTTTTCATCACCATATAAAACAAATAGATTCCATGCTGCCGTGCGTCTGTTCAATAAAAGAACACAGAAGACGTCAAAATTTGGTAAGAACATCAGTGACAGACTCGGCTATTGCCTCGTGTGCCACTTTTTTGTTCTTACTACATTTTGACGTCATCTGTAATCTATTACTGAACAGACGCACGGCAACATGGAATCTATTTGTTAAATGTACTTTTCGATCCTAACTTGTTTGAAGCTCGACCTCGTTTTTTTGTTTCTTTGACGGCGATTTTCCTAGATTTCTAGGCACTCGATGGCTAATCTGCATTGTGGAGCTATTTTGATAGAAACGTACATGTTCTTTTCTGCAAAATTCTCTTATAATTTAGGCTCGATGCTACAGGTTGAGCGTGTATTTTTCGCTTATGCTCCTTGACGTTAGTTGATCAAGTGCTGGTATGGCTGGCACAATGTAGAATGGGACCTGTTGATAAAAGTAATATCTGTAAAATGGGCTTGACATGCCTACACGACTTCTACGGCAGTTAAATGTCACGAAATAGCTTCGCTGCTAGGAAAAAAAGCTTTGCTCATTTTATGAACAACAACAATCGTATTCAGTATAATAATAAAATGTCACCTTACTGTTAACCTGAACTTTTCATTTATCACTTGACTACTAATTTTTGGGCCAAATATCAGTTAACTTCTATGTTTATGGCCAATTGTCAGTTAACTGTTAACCCCATTAGCAATCTCATCAGCCTCGTGAATAACTGCAGAAATTTTTTTCAATCAAAATTAGCGCTTGAAGTGTTCGTATTTGGGTGATGTAAGAAAGAAGAATGACTTTCTATGCATTATCAACTGCAGTCAGATTAAGAAGATAGAAATAAAAAGCTATAGAAACAAAGTATTTTCACGTTCATTCATGGTAAGCTGATCTACAATTCACTTTGCATAAAAAAGTGTGTTTACAGTTACAAAACTGAAAAGAACTAATAAGCGCTGTTTGATATCACAGACTATTTTGTGGTCAATGCCGTCACGTATCCCAGCTATTTGAAATGTTTATAAACTGCAATAGCATACAACAGAAGAACGCAATAACTGACATTTGTTATCCAACTGCACTTCGTAGAGTACAAATAACGCCCAAAACGAGTACAAATATCACGCGGTATTTTTACTCCAGAGGCCCGGTTAGACAGGTTTGTTTGCTGTTGACCAATCAGTTAGCGCTAATTCCGGCACAATTGCAACAAATACGGCACAACTCGTAAAAATACTCAGCGATACTACATAACAAAACGTCTAATAAGATTTGTATATCGACGCAGTTAAAATCACTAGAATTTTCACTAGCTAGACTGCATATATAAAAAGCATCACATTACTAACAATACATATTATACCTTCAATGTTTCAAATAAATATTTCTTCTTTCGTCTACGTGAAACAATAGAGAGTTTAAGCATGACGTTTACGGCAGAGGGCGAACGGCAAAGGTCACCTCTGATTTTCTATTCTTTTCTTGTAATCCTTAAATAAATCATACCAAAATAGAAAAGTGTCTCTTACTATTTACCGCAAATTCAAATATTTTGATTGTACTGTACAGAGAGCTGAAGACAGACGGCAAAAGTTTCATTTTTGCCGTTTGCCGTTTGCCGTAAACGTCATGATAACCTCTCTAATATGAATTCAGAATTGTAAACTCTATCAACAAACTTAAATACTGCAAAGTGGACTTGCATATCTGCAGATTAAGTGAAACGTGTTGTTTAAAGTACATCAACAACGGACGCTCACCTCTAAAAAAGTAAAACTGATTTGCCGTTAACCACAGAAAAAAAAAAAGAAAAAAATATCACAATACACAGTTTATATTTATACTAGATAAAGCAGAATCCACACTCAAAGGTGAAATTTAAGGCACTCCACTGATCCTACAAAGACTACAAAACGCTAAGGATGGTCACAAAGGACAAGTTTCTCACTCCTCGAAACCAGAGATGTCAGTGTCTCATTTACTAGCTCCCAGTGTGCATTTGGTTCCACAGAGAGATAAATCGTGCGCGACACAAGCGCGGGGCGAAATACGTGAGACATCAAAAACAGACTCTCCAGCAAAGACCCACTAGTATTACTGTGAACAAACTACTTCATCTGTTATGGTCAGACATTCCTGAATGTTCCAGTTTAGTAGTCCCTATGCGTTCTCTTTAAAAGCCATGTGTGGGGAAAACGTGGGAGTTGGGAAAAGGATTCCTAGGTATTTTCACAATATATCCTTTTTTTTCTTTGTCTCACACTCGTGTCATGTTGATCAATTTATCTTTCACATTTCATTACCGAGCTTAAAATCCACCATCTTTATTCACTTATCCCTTTTTCTGTAAACTATAGGTTTTCTTTCACTTTTACATGACTTAGATGAAAGTTCCTCTAAAATTCAGTGTGGCGAAAGAACCCCCATTTCAACAGGTCTGAAGGAAAAGAAAACTTACAAAATGGCGTCATTTATCTTTCGGTCGCGTACGCTTGCGGCTTTGACCCGACAAATATCTGAATGCACTGTAGAAAAACACGGTCCCATGTCAGGGACTGCGGAGGGGGAGGGGCTGATAGAACTATAGCCCTAACCACGTCTATCGCTGGGAGTTAGTTTCTCGGGCTTCAGATGTCGCGTAAATGCAAGATAAACAGCGAAACACTGACCTTAATGTTTGTTTGCTGCCCGGGTGATATGGCTGTGCGCATGCGTAAAGTCTTGGCCAGACCGTGGGTTGGTGTTCGAGTGTGTCACTTGCGCATGCTTTTATTGTCCCATACCGCGGTTCCTGGATGTGCGGGCTGGAGCTGTCAGTCAGCTAGTGATTTAGTCAGTCAATTCAGTTATTAGTATGTCACGCAATCAACCGATTCGGCTCCAACGAAGGGCTAACGCTCGAAACGTCAGCTTCCGAATCTCTTTACGGTGGCCAATTCACATTATTAACCCAGTTGATAAAACCAAATTATCTTGTAATACTCCCACCGACGCAGCACCATAGTTTCTTTAGAAACTTACCCCCTTTAATCAACTAGTCTGTGTCTAAGTGGGCAGCGAGGGCCTGAGTCTGGGATGCCGAGAGTGGAGGGAGGTCTGGGCAAGAGCGAATGCGAGATGAATTGATTCACACAAACAGCATTGGGGTTGTGTAGTATTTGAGGCATTAATTTGTCGCCAGCGATAAAAGGGAAAAACAATCAATCGTCTTGTTCTTAAGTACTTCTTCTTCACTGTTTTTTAGAAGCAGGTAAGTGGTTATTCCCGCCAGTTAAACTTGCAAGTCAAGTTTCACCTTCTGCGCCCATCCAATTGTTCGATTCTGCATTTGAGAGTCAGGTGCTTGTGGTAAATTGTAAGGATATGTATGTTCTTTATGATTTGATGCTCAAGCCACGCTAACGTTAAGGCTAGTTATTCATTTAATGTCTATTTTGACCGTTACTTCAGATGTATTTCCCATCAATGCTTTGTGTAATCTGTCATCCGGATGTTAAACAAACCAGGTACATAGTCAGCCATAAACAATGCTTTACGACAAGATAAAACTTCTTTATCTGTCTCAGCGCGATTGATTCTGTCACATTTCGTTTTTTTGCACGTACCCCTGTCTTAATACACCAAACTGCCACCCATACTGTGTTATGGACTGCAGTTTTGTTGTTAAATGATTTCTTCTGGGAATCTAAAGCTCTCCATTTATTGAAGCTGTTTGACAGTTTCTTATCTTTAGGGGAGTCACAAGTAAGGCTTAAATGATTCCTTTATATAAATGGATTACATTTTAAGACATTGGTTGGCAAATTGCCTTACTGTTAGCAAGTTGCTCTCAGAGGGGTAAATAACATCCTTGAAGAATAACGCAGATCAAAATGCCACCAAGTCAATTCATGTAGAGTAATGTAACAATCAAATAACAATACCAAGGTACTTAGTGCATTCGACAAGTTGATTTGTCCCATGGGGCAGGAATTTGACATCAGTGGATGATTTGGGGAGTGATGGGATAAGCGGGATATGACTTTGGTCTTATGCTGCAGACAGGACAAAGAGGACAAGTAAATAAGTGATATGGGAGGAAAAGGGAGGGATTTCAACAAGTTGCTTTAAGATCATGGCAAGCTAGAAGCCATCAAGAGACAATGCCATTCTATGATTTGAACTTCAGTGACAGTAATAACATCTCGAAACAAAACTTGGGATGCAGTCAAGGTTGAGAGGTTGTTAAATGGTGAATTTTCCTTTCTATTACTCAAGACTAGTTATTCCATGTTTTCTGAGGGTAGGGTATTTGATCAGCTCAAATGGCCTAAGGCCCCTCTGGCCTTAATTAAGTGGCTGCATTTGACTACCAGTTTTGCCCCAGGGGTTGGGAATTTAACCAAATGAAAATTCTAGGGCTCAGGGGAGGGGGGTGGGTACTCTCATGTGAAAAGGTCAGGACGCTTGTCAACCAACCTGGGCATGGTTCAAGCATTATTTTCCCCCTAAAACATACCACTTAAAACAGAAGAGCTCGATTACTAGCTGCTGTTCAAGAAAGGAACTAAAAGATACTTTGACTGATAAGAGAAGCACTTGGTGTTTTGTCATCAATATCCTAAGTGAGACCAGAATCTTTGATTTATACCCCTAAGGGAGATGACAATCATTTGTTAGTCTCCTCCTCCAGGCATATTTCTCCATATCATTACCTCCCCTCCATGAGACTTGTCTAAAATTTAAACCACCATTTCTTTCATTTTTCTTTCTTTCAGGCCACTGTTGTGCGATTTGAAATCAACTGAATGAATTTCATATTCAGGCAGCGATGGAGATGACATTATGGCTCCTTTTATTCATTTTCCTTCTTCTGAGGCTTGCATCCTGTGAACATGTTATTCAGACTTTTTATGGAGAAATAGGTGCAGGAAATTTTACATATTTTACCCTAAAGAGAGAAGGAGATGTAACATTGATTCTGGAGAGTGTGGAAGGTGATGCCGACATTTATATATCACAGGATAGTCTCAAACCTGATTTTGATAACTATGATCTGAAGTCGGTAACTTGTGGTGATGATGTTGTTACTATTCCAAGCTATTACAAGAGACCAATTGGAATATCTGTGTTTGGACATGTGTATGCTCCCTTAACAAAGTACACAATGAAAGTTTTGATGGATTATTCTGGGGGAGAAGAAAGTGAAAGACAGAACAATGAAAGTGAAGAACCAGAAGAGTCACTCCTTTGGAACTTATTAGTAAACATTTTGAAAATTATTTTAGAGATTCTCCTGTAACCAAACTGGTGTACATGAACATCTTGAACCGCTATCTTTAGATGTGCTGCCATTTGAACATCATTCAAATGAATAACATTGGTACAGTAATTCCCTGAGTATGTTCTACTCAGAGAGTTGAGCTCAGTTACAAATAGATCGGAAAAAAATGTTTTTTTTTTATATCATATAAACAGAAAGAACTCAAAATGTTAATTTTATCAGTGAGCTTAAGTTACAGGGAGTCTAGAAGTCTTATTCCAGCAAAATTCACTGTACAAAGGCAGTGCAGACTGATCTTGACAAAGTGCCATGCAATCATGTCATGCATCAATTGAAATCCTCTTCATGAGACTGCAGCTTCACACTGCAAAGACTGAGTGTCTCTTGTGGTCCCTTCATCCTTCAAGTGATGACCACTTTTGGCTCAAGGTACACATGGATAGAATTTTAACAGAACCATGATGTGATGTGACCACATGATACTTAGTTGGGTAATGTACAATGTGAATCAACAAGATCAATTTCATGCTGCAGCTGTAGGATGAGTTAAGCTGGAAATACTCACGAATAACACTCCTTTGATTCCAGTGATTTTGTCGAGTTTGTTTGTGGCCTGTAAAGGTAATATTGTTGTCACCTAATAATTAACATTTTAACCACGGACTGTGCGTTGCTCCACCCACCGCGATTAGCCTTTGCTATTTGTGGGTGGAGACTGACTGTACTTTTTAAATATAAAGTAATAACAAATAAATTGAAGCAGTGGTGTCTTGTTACTCCCAGCCTTACGAGAATCAGGTAGTGTTTGTTTTATTGCTACCCTGAGGATGCAATACTGCTCCTGTTAGGGCAAGCATTAAAGATGATTTCCAGTCCATTCTGCGCACTCTCAGGAGTTTGTTCACAAAATGTAGCATTTCGCATCTACTTATGAAGTAAATTCAAAGTTTCATGTCAACCCCCAGTTTTCGATGTGAAGCGTTATGTTTCATTCTTTCTGATATCACTTGATGAAAAAGCTTCAAAGCTGTAAAACTCAAGGAAACTGTTGGAAAAAGAATTTAAATGCACCTCAAAGATAAGGTAAGCAGTTCGTATCAAATAACATCGATTTGCCTCTAATGTTTGTGAGACTCGCAAACATTAGAGCACCGAGACTGCGCAGGACCGACTGGAAATCAGCTTTAACTAAAATGTGAACATTCAAGCAGCATTGTTCAGTAGTTTTACAAAGTAGTAATTAACTGTAATTTTCATTTATCTGGAGGTTGAAGTTGTAAGTGACCCCATGCTACAGTAAAAGCGCAACAGAATTTTTGACTTAAAAGGCTTTTTCTGAAGAGTTTGAGGCGGGGTTACTTGGAGGGGAATATAGCATAAATCTGGAAAGGTAACACATCACTGAGGAAGGAACACTGCCATTTTACAGAAAAATCTGAAAAACATATTAAACCATTTTGTAATAGGAATGAATTTACTGTTCTCTATGGGCTAACTAAAAAATTGTTAACTTAAGACAAAACCTCTGGGTTTATTATTAGGAAGCTGATTTTTTTGTAGGTGTGTGTTGATGGGAAGGAGGGGGGGGGGGGGCTAACTAATACAAGACTTAACAATAATTACCGTATGATTGGTAGCTTAACAACTGTTACTTGTTGTAATGCTATAAGATTGTCACGTGAATGAACGCAAACTTATTTTCACTCACTACAAGTAATATCAAACATTACTGAAACTTCATCAATATAGGAAAGAAAAAAATGAAAAAAGACTAATAAACTGACAAGCAAATGTTATCGAGAAATGTTATTTAGTTTTGGGACAAATATTGAACAAAAAGTGAGGAGCAGGTGGGGGGAGATAACCTTATACTGTTACAAGTGTCTAGATGGGTGCCCGATTGCCTAAAAAAAACAATTATAACCTCAAATGATCCCTCTATTGCTTCCTGCTACATAGCTGAATGAAGGCCTTCCCAGCTTTCCCCAGGATTGGTGTTGTGCTGCTCATGAAATTACCACACTGCTGACACAAAGGTTAATGACGATGACCAACTGGATTTTTTTTCAGATCATATGCTTCAACTTGGTATTATTACAAACAGTAACTTCAAATGTTACAATAGTGAGAGTATTTGCTTAGAAATAAATAAAGTCAGCCCAGTACACTATCAAGCCAGTCTTCGAGATCATCCTCAGCTTTCTTTGCTGGCTGAACAGTCGGCTTTAAGGTTGAAGATGGAACTATTACAGATGCTGCAGTAACCTGGAAGAAATGACAACATCAGATGTAACTTGTGGTTTGCCAGAGAAATCTAAACTGTGTGCATTAGGTGATTGCTTTCCATTCACTTAAACATTTGAGATCTTGTGAAACAAGGGCAAATTGTGACAGACACTTCCTTGAAAGTTTACAGAAAATCTACGAAAATGGTTTAAAGGCTGATAAACCACACAGGATGTTGATAGAACACAAGAATTTGTAAATCACAAGCCGCAGGCGAGTGATTTACGAATTCTTCAAGTTTTCATCCAACATCCCAAGTGGTTTCTCTAAACCATAGAAACTTGTGGTCTATTGCTTTTATAATAATAATAATTCAGAAGATGCACAATTTTTCCATGAGTTTACCAGCACAATAAACCATAGCTGATTGACCAATCACAGTGGGTGCATTGATTTGGTTATTAAACAATTTCTAATATACAGACAATTCAACAGAAAAAAAACCTGAAATTTTTGGAGCAACATCATTTGAAAAAAAAAATGTTCAGTAAGATATTTTCAAAAATTTGAATGTACTGTTTGAGGTTGTCTTATTTTTTACAACTGATGGAAAATGCTACTCCATTTGTCTCTGGAAATTTTCAGAAACTGGAACAGGAATTTTGTTCAAATTAAAAGTGGCCTACGTTGACCTGTTTATCTGTTTAATTGTCATGATCTAACACCCCAGCTACATGTTTATACTACATGGTCATGTAGGTCAACACAAAGCAGCTTAGCTGGCCACTTAACATGACAAATTAAAATAGAAAGCCCCAGGACTAGTTTCAGAGACACCCTGCCTGCAGTTGAGAAATAAATTTCATTAAATGATGGCAAAAAAGCTAGCTAGAATTGATTTATATCTGATTGACTAATTGACTATAGGATTAGTAATAATTATAGCACTGGTGTATCTTTATTGCATGCCTTTCTCTCCAAAGGAAGGTATTGGTCTAGTTACAATAAAGGTCTGAAAATAGGTAATACAGACTAACATTTATCATACATGTATCTCTATACAGTGAATTGGAAAACTCATACTGCTAATTACATTTGTGAATTAAGAATCTCTTTTCTTTTTGAAACATCAAGTGGGTGTATTTATGAATATCTATTACTTTTTTGATTGATTGACTGACTGAATGACTGACTGACTGACTGATGGACTGACAGACTGACTGACTGACTGACTGACTGACGGACTGACAGACTGACTGACTGACTGACTGACTGACGGACTGACAGACTGACTGACTGACTGACTGACTGACTGACTGACTGACTGACTGACTGACTGACTGACGGACTGACAGACTGACAGACAGACTGACAGACTGACTGACTGCATTCTAGGCATATTTTGGCTGTCTGGTAATCACATGACTCTGAATATCTGAATCCACTTACCCCACCCTCCAAGAAGTGAATGATTTAGCCTGTGTACACCTTTACCTTTTACTAACCTCATTTGACTGGTTTCCATCAGGGAGTTTGCTTTTGTCTTTAACTCCAGGTGTTCCAAGTGAAAGAAGGAATTCAAGTTCATCATCTTCATTATCACTCAACTGAGCTAATTGTTCCACTGTACCAGTCTTTGGAGAAGTGTTAACAGTTTTCAAAACATCTTTCAGTGAATTCTGCAAGTTTTGTTTGTTATGTAATGTGCAAGTTTCTCCTCCATCTCCAGACTGCTTTGCATGTGACAAATCACCTTTTATTGAGTGAGTGAATTGTTTGGAGTCATTGCCAGACTGTTTAAAAGCTCTTTCATTGATATCCTGTTGACAGTTGCTTACACCCCGTGGTGATAGTGAATTTTGAAAAGTGTTCTCTAGAGAAGGTATTGGTTCTGCTGTTGTTGGCTTATTAACAGTCTCATCATTACATGTAGATCTCCACGGTGAAATGGCTGCCTCAGTTTTATGTTGATCCCTTAAGTGCAAATTCGCCTTTAATTCAAACTCCTTAACAACATTTGGCTGAAAAGGAAAACAACTTGTTTAATGCATGGTTTTCACTACTGACAACATTAGCAGAAGCATACGGAAATCAATAGTGAGGACAACCAGAGCACAAGCATAAATACAGGCACATGAAAGTGAGAGTACGCACAAAACAAGAATCAACACATGCACAAAAAGAACAAAATATCCCGTGCTTTTGCTGGTGTATGACATTTACAGACTGCAGACTGCAGACTGCAGACTACAGACAGCAGACTACAGACTACCAGTGTTTTCTTCAAGTTTTTAATTAGCTGGAGTTTTGTGAAAAGTAGACGGTTGTGGGACTTGATAAACATCATCTCCTCAACATTTCTTGACTAGTGAAACAGTGAAAGTAGCCGGCAAAACCTGGCAGAGAAGCTGGCAAACTTCGCTGGCTGCCGACTCTTATATACAACCCTGGACTACAGACAGCAGACTACAGACTTCATTTAGGCCAAAATAGCACTCTGGTTAGCCTGAATATCACACAAGTTAGCCTGTTTACAGTTAGCTCTCAGTAATGGAAATGGGAACACAATATAAGTTACTTAGTCTGCAGTCATCTGCAGTCTGTATTCTGCATCCTGCAAATGTCAGAAAATAAGGCAATTATCCATTCTATGCCTGTTTACGTGCTTGTGTTTCTGTTGTGGGCATCATCACTACCATTACACCTACGAAAGTCTGCCTTATTTAAAGTGTCTTTGATGGCTGGCCTTTCAGTAGACAGAACAGATTGTGAGAAGCTTTTCAGGCATTTTTAAGGTCCATAGTACAAGGCTCCCTCCAAAGCTAGTTTGATCCTTCCAATTCAGCACAAATCATGAACCCTCAATGATTCCACATACTTAACACATTCTCAAATTCATACAGAATTTACTCTATTATTGTCTGTGCAGTAAATTGAAAACAACAAGAAAACATTAGTTAAGATACATACATGTATTCCATCAGCTGAGATATCAAGACGTTTGTGTAGCGGTACACAGTTTAAAGAAGCTGCTAAAGTTCCAAAATCAATCTCAAGTGCTGAAGCAGTTATCTGTTCAAAGTGCATTAAAAAATACATTCACTAAAAGAGGATACCTTATTCTACCCACTCTTAGATAGGTTAATATCTGATACGAGCCAGATATCTGGTTGAGTGTTTGATATCGTCAGATAAGGCATGGGACATGTTCATACAATAAGAATGAAAATACGAAAACAAAAAAAAAAATACATCTTCTACAAAACAATCTTGCCCAAACTTGAAAAGCAAATAAAAGTTTCCAGCTGCTATCTTTGTAGCTAACAGGAGACAAATGCGTTTGCTTATACAAGATTGTTCAAAGGAATCAACATGGCTGACAACCATTCATTACCAGAGAATGTCAGACAACTCACCCCCTGGACAATTCCCCCCCCCCCCCCCCCGATCTTCAGACTCAGTAGTGGATAAAAGAACAAAGAATACTCTGTATGGCGTTAAGTCTTGGGTTCATGTACTTAGTGGCTTGTTTGGCTCGGTAGTGGATAAAAGAACAAGGGGGCCGGTTGTTTGGAGATCGGGGGGAGTTGTCTAGGGTGAATTGTCCAGTGGGGCAAGTTGTTGGGATACCATTACCAAATCTCCTCATTTCAAGTAAAAACTCTTAGTACTATTAGATAGCAGTCTTAATGCAAAATTGTGCACCTGCTGGTCCAAGAGAGAAACTGTAATGGCGTCGCAGAAAATTGCAAACAGAAGTCAGTAAAGTATGGAGGGAATGTGGCTTTTTTTATACGATTTGACCCATTCTTTTACAACAAAAGCAAAGCAAGACAAGAGAAGATGTTATTTTATTTTAAATGCTTTATTGTACATCTAAATCATGCAAAATTCAGGTCGCCAAAGTGGCAACTAAAGGACAATTTTATATGCAATAAATTGACCACGCTCCCAATGTGTGGCTTCATAGCTCAGTTGGTGGAGTATCACACCGTTACTCACGGAGGTCATGGGTTTGAATCCCAGTGAAGCCCTGATTTTTTCAGGCTTCTTCTTTCCAATTGATTTAATTGGAAAATTTACTGTGATGATCACTGCTCACTTTCTTAAACATGCTGTTAGTTAAAGTAAAAGTAGCTCACCCTGAATAGCTTTGCCAGCTGCAAACTACTAAGACTTGAAATCCAATAATGAATTAGTTAATAAAGCTGACTGTTACAGAAACTGTTTCTAACTTACTTGTGTTGTACTTGAATCACCTTCGATTTCCTGATCCAAGTCTTTCTCTGACTGAAACCGGAAATGTGATGAGGGGTTTTCTGAAGGATAATGGTATCAATTGGAGTCACGAATATTAATCCATTTGCCACTGAAGAGCACTTATAAATGTACAACCTGGAAGTCCAAGAACTTTTTTCTGCACTAATTATGCTGCCCCTAGTGCATATGTTAATTAACTATTCTTTGAGAGCTGTAATTAAAAATAAGGTCTTAAGTTTAGGGGCATACAGTACCCAGTGTTTGACATTTTTGAACTTTTTTTGTTCTCTCCTTTCAAACCATTGTTTATCAAAGCTTCACTTTGTTGGTGGTTTTTGTTGTGATTGTTGGAATACCCAGATCTATAGCTTTCAAATGGGATATCATATAGGGGGTAAAAAAATTCCGGCAATTTAGATCTGACAGGGGATTAAAAATAACTCAAAAACAAACTACCGGTAAAATACTTGGTCTGTCAAATGTTCTACCTGATTTTTGAAGAAGGACATTAAAATCTTCTCCTCTCTTTGTAACATTTATGCTGCTATCTTCTTCATCACTAGTATCTGAAGTATATAAAGAGACAGATATTCAGTAACAGCTTAACACTGTGTTTTTATTTTAAAAATAATTTCAACCTGGCAGACTTCAGAGGTAGGATTGCATTTGCACTAGGTAGGCTGGTATAGGGCAAGTAATAGTGATACTCTAATAGCTGTTTTATGCTTCGGGAGCTGAGATAAGTTCTGAGATTTGTGTGGATCATGTTTTTGTCAAGTGTTTATACACCAGTAAAAAGTTGTGCAAATCAACATTACAAACAAATTTGTACAAACAGACGGTATTAAGGAACTGAATGGTATTTTCTGGCAGTTCAATAATGGATCTAATAATTATACGCTAATAAATTACAAGAACATTTGTGAAAGTTTGTGTTTAAAGTGCCTGTGAAGTAAAAAATTATTGCTGCTTATTTGAAAGGCTTTTCAAAGTAAAGAAGAATGGCGTTTTCCTTTTGGGAATATCTTTTCCTTATTTAGAGTTATTTACGTTTTTGTATTATGCAAATGAGGAAAGTGATGACGTCATAGGTGGTTCCACTAAAACAGTACAACACTCAATCAAAAATATCTCCAGAAATATTGGAGCAGTGTTCTTCAAACATGGCACCCGAAACGTACGTCACAAAAGGAACAGAATGACACTACTATGTTATTGCCATAGCAACACTCTTGGCTCCAGTCTCTTTCTGTGAAAAACCAAATATCCCCATTTGCAATCTCTTAAAGTGGGAGAGGGTCTAGCTCGGCACATGCGTGGTTCCCATATTGTCTTAACTCTCCCCATTAGATTGTTGTGAGTAGATGATCCTTCCTTAGGATAAAATCTGGGAATTTTAGTCTCAATTAAAACAGGACCAGCGGCATAACTGTTGTCATGGCAACAATATGACAGGTGTCATTTTGCTTCTTTTGTGATGTACAGTCCTGATGCTAAGTTTGAACGTCTAACCATTTGCAGACGTAATATTTATTACAAAGGTAGCAGATTCTCTTCAGTTATTTTAGGACACCGAGTGTTGGTCCTGTCTGAAGCTCAAACCCTCAACCCCCCACACAGCAGACTGATGCCCTACTGACTGAGCTAACCAGGTGGCAGAACCAGGTTAGACAAAGGCTTGCACAAGCTTTGCTCTGTATTTGAAGGTATTCGAGAACCATTTATATTATCTTTGGCATGTAAGAGTGTTGTCTATTAAACTGTGTTTTACAGTGACAGCTTCTGGAGCGTAATAGAAGCTACTAAAAAGTTTCCCAGGGGTGGGGGCATTAGATCACCTGGAATGGACCATGATGGGGCATTTGAACAGCTTTTTGGCCTCGGGAGGGGGGAGTTTAAACAAAAATTTTCCAAAAATTCAAATGCCTGGGGAGGTGCCCGGGGGTGGAGAGGGGGAATGTTTAAGCTTCGATTTGACTGGTACATTAGGGTTAATATTTTCTTTATTTGTCACTTCTACTAGCCACAATCTGAATCTGATTCAAAATTGTTAAGACTTACCCTCAAAATCTTCATATCGATCCCAATTGCTGGACACCTTTCTCCTCGAGAACTGCTTGTGATCTCCCTAATGATAGGAGCACAGCATGAAATAACCTTAAACTTCCTTGTACATTTTGGAAAACTCGACTGCAAACTGGCTACGTACCTTGCTTGTATTCCCCAAATCATCTCCCTCCTGAGTTTCTGAAGCATTTGATGTTTTGGTAGCCTCGTGTTTTTCCTTTGAAACTGTTTTCTTGTTGGAAATTCCGTGTTTTTTCTTATAATCTGCGCGCTGTTTTTTCTTGTGTTCGTCTGGTCTCATACTGAAAACACTTTTTCACCCTGTTCCTGGTCCTGGGACGAGTCGAGCATACAGTCTCGATTCAGCGGAATCGCGTGCTGCTCATGCGTCCGATGGGCTCTTCGATTCAAAATGACGGATCATTGAAGAAAGCTCAAAGAAAAAAGAAAGATTGAAACTACGGACCAAAGTACATAATACTGTCTTGATCGTCGTTTCAAATGGTGCGAAGTCGCCTTCAGAAGCAAGTACTTTCTTTGTATAAGAGCTTTCTCCGTGCAAGCCAAGACAAACCTGGTTTTACCGACCATATCAAGTATGAGTTTCGAAAAAACTCCGTTATACCCAAGACGGATGGGTTACGCATTGAGTACTTGTTGAGAAGAGCAGAGAATCAGCTCAAGCAACTTGAGAAAATGGAATGTAAATCAATGGGGTTTTTCACTCGAGAGGAAAAGAACAAGAGGTGACACTAACGGTCCTCAAGTCTTCTTGTAGCCCAAGAACTTTGTTGGACTGCTTGCGTAACGAGTAACGCAATCTCTGAGTGCGTCATGAGTAACGCAACCTCCCCGAGTGCGTGACGAGTGGGCTACAAACAGATCAAGAACGCAGGTATTGTTGTAATGACTGTAATGGAAGGTAATGTGAATTCACTTAGTGCACAGGAAACACAGACTACATCTGCTTCTACATTTACAATCCGAGCAGTCCAGAGTTAAAAGCTTTTACTTTACTTTTACTTACAAAAGGACTACTATGATACCTGCGAAGTATGACAGCGAATGTTTATAACGTTTTACTGTTTCATCATCTGTTTGTGACTTGTCCAGGCTTCAATAAGGTTCCAAACAACTCAGATTTTTTTCTCGTTTTCATATGATCCAGAATCTTCTGTATCATGGACCAGTAACAGACAATGTCTAAATATGCGATGAAAAAAATCTTTCTTTTTCATGGTAGATGCACTGGAAAACTTTTTATCTCCTCTTTCCTATTGGGCTATCAGTATCAAACAATGATGTATTAAAGAAAAAAAATAACTCAGTTTAACCAGGAAAATGTAAAAATAAAAGTTTTGTTTTTTTCTGCATGACGTCCGTTTGTTGTTTTCAAGAGTCGCGTGTTCTAGTCTGGTTGGATGGCTTCTTGGCATTACAGATAGTTCCTTTGAACATTGAATATTTGAGCAATAGAGCACTTTCTCTGTGTTTACATAGCTTCATCTAAACACAAGGCTGTTTGTAGAGTTTGAGACAGTTGTGTGAGCCTGAGACGCACCAGAGAGGTTTGCAAAACTTCGGAGAATTGTTCCAACCCTCCTTGTGTGTAAACACAGAAAAAGTACCCTTACTATGACTATTGAGCAATGTGAAAACATTATCTTTGACAAATACATTGTAGGAAATTGTAATTGAAATACACTGTAGGAAACTGTAATTGTTATGATTAATGGTAAAAGTGGTTGATGCGGCAGATGATGCACAGACTAATTATAGTTATGGGTATTACATTTTACGTCAAGAAAAAAAGGAGAGCTCAGAAAAATGAAGGAACAATCTTTGTAAGTCCATTTTATGGGAGTTTACTTCAGAATGATCAAAAACTTATTTAAAAGGATAGCTCACTCTTTTTCAAAGTTCTATGGTATATTTGAGATATCCAATGAGCCCTGTGAAACTTTGTAGTTTTTAGCATATAACTTCAGATTTGTGGCGTCAACCAAAGAAACTACTCAGAAAGCTCAATATGCTATTAGTCAACAGTGAAAAAAAGCTGCTGCCGTTTATCAACTCGGAGTTGTAGACAGATATCATGCATTGTTTGAGAAAACAATCTGCCAATCTCTTTTAAAGTGAGCCTCTACTTTACATTGTAAATATTTCATGTCACACCACGATCTTGTTAAAAACAAGTTTATTAAATGAAACACTTCCAGACTAGAGAAAGATCACTTCACAACATGGAGGTATTTGTTACACCAATGTGTAACATTCATGTATATGATAAACTTTTAACGTGGATTTTAAAGACAGTTGATAACTGTCATTTACAACTCTATGTTAACTCGCGTGGTTTTATCTTGTCCCAGGAACAACAACTACTTTAGAGCATGATCCAGTCGCAACCAGCTACTTTTTTACTATCAGATAGCAAGTCTGAGTATAACTGTTAGAGTGGTTTTTATTTGAGTGTTGAAAAGTACGCCTTCCACATTCAACTACGCTACACACTTGGCTTAAAAACCTTGCGCCACTTTTTCATCCAATCAGGAGTAAAACAAATCATGACTCGCTCGCACTCACTTCCTACCCTTTGCATCAGCTACATGTAATTACTTCAAGCTCTAGTTCACTGGATTGTCTGTTTCCTTTGTGACTGGCTTGAGTGATAACTTTGATTTTGGTTTTAAGGCCAAGTTCAGATGCCGTACTTCACATGAGTCAAATTGAATGCAAATAATAAAAAATCCTTTGTTCTTCCTCATCCTCATTAGATTCGGCTCATGTGAAGTACAGTCTCTGAACTTGGCCTAAGACACTCAGTTAAAAACTGCTTTGTAACCACTGTGTAAATCGTTCAGTTGTTATTCATCCGAGAAGTAGTAGTCTTGGTCATCTTCCTCTGACTCGCGATCTGAAGCAGGACGAACTTCAAACAACTCTGAGCCTAATGTAGGCAAACCACTGCTTGATGAAGATTTCTTTGGAGTGGATGTCCTCATCGGCTGAAAGATAAAAAGGCAGAAAACTCACCACATTGCAAAATGGATTCAGGACAGATTTACATCATCAGTATGGAATGTCTGGCCGAGAATCGTAGATGTCTCTCTTCGCCTTTCGCACTTAAGAAACTCTGAGGGAAGGCTGACCCTGTCCAAACCAAGCACCAATTATTTGAAACGAAGCTTCTCTTACAGTGGGGCCATGCTATGGAATAACTTGCCCAAAAACTTAAAAAATGCTGCATCCGTTGAGCATTTTAAGTGAAACATCAAGAAGGTAACTGATATATCGGATTCCCACACGGCAATCATGTAAAGCAGTTGTTATTAGTTTTAGTTTTTAACTTAAGCTTAACTGATGATTTCTCGTGTTTAAATAAAGATTTACATACATACATATGTAACAGAGGGAGGGAATGAGAGGCAGCTGTATTCACAGGCTATTGTCTAAGGGGAAATTTAATTTTAAAAGTTTCTCATACTGTTGACTTTGGGGTTGTTGAGATTTGGTCGCTACGTGTAAAGTGCAACTGTTTGTCAGATTCTTCCCAACAAATGCTTACTTACTTTCCTTAGAACACAATGAAGAAGCAGCTTTCAATTAAGTATGACGGAAATTTAATGACACAAAGTGAAAAGTAGGCCAAGAAAATCTTCCCAGTTATCCTGTAAAGTTTACCTTTGATTTTTGCTTTCCAGCTATTTGCATTCCTCGCTTTCCTTGTTGCATTCTGTAGATGTAGTGATCCATGTCTCTCCTATGGTAAAGTTAAGCGCAACTATGTTTTGAATCACTGATCACCACTGGTCTGTCAAACCCATACATGTCTAATACACCGGATCCATAACAGGTCGCCAAAAGAGGTGACAGTTCGCGATGGGTCGCAAAGACTCGCAAACAAGACAAAATAAACAGGCGAAAGAAGTGTAACAATATTCCAAGTTCTAAAATAATGACGCCCCAAACATTATTGTAAGTATGGAGCACGATGCTCGATTGCAGACATGTCGCGAACTGAAAAACGGTGACGGGTCGTCACGATCCATCATCAGTTTGGCGACCTGTTATGGATCAGTATATTGGACAACCCGCGTCAAATCCTGCTTTAGAGAGTTTTCACTCTTTCCTTGATCCATATCAGTTTTGGAAAATATTGATACCTAGTTGGCCAATGTTAAACCTTTTAAGTGTCATCATTGCAATGGAACAAAGAATTGATGCTAAAAAGTGAGAAGATTCAAAACCAATCAATCCCAGTAGGCCACTTCTGAGTTCACTTTTGCCTCTATGCTGGTCAAAACAAGTCTTCATGCAAAACCAAAGTGTGTTCTGCCTACAGGTTCATTTTTATGCAAATCAAACTCAACTCATTTTTATATGCAAGGATTAGCACAGACTCGTTTTGAAAAAGAAGCGCAAGGTTACTCGGAAATGGCCTGGTCGCTCGGTGCATAACATGAATTGCATCAGATAACATTCTCTGATTACTTATCAATCATTGTTTTTAATAACTGACAATGTTAGGTATCATTATTCAGGGTTCGTACACTTATGACCCATCAAAATTCCATGACTTTCCATGACTTTTTCCATGACTTTTTGAAATATTCCATGACCTAAGTTAAGCTACTGCCCTCCGGCAGTAGTGTCAAAACAATCATTTATTCAGCTGAAATTACATTTGATTTTTGGACTCGCCAGTTAATTTTTCAACTTTGGATCTTAATGCCTTTCATTCATAGAAAACATACTGATTTTCCATGACTTTCCATGACCTACACCTAAATTTCAGGACTTTCCAGGCCTGGAAAATGAAATTGTAAAATTCCATGACTTTCCAGGTTTTCCATGACCTGTACGAACCCTGTTATTACTGATTTGGTTTCATCAGTCAGTCGGTTATACTGGGTAAAATGGACTCACCGGTTGACTTGCTGTAACAGACTCGGGCTGATGAACTCCGTACCAGGAGTTGTCGAAATAGGCAAAGGACCCAGAGGACGGTATCTACTGCTTGGTGTGCGGCTGCTGGGTGTCTTATATGAAGAACTGTCAACTGTTTCACCTTCATCGTCATCATCATCATCATCATCATCATCATCATCATCACCATCTTCATCGCTGTTTTGACTGCTTAGATTAAATGGAAGCTGAAACCATAGTACACAACACAGTGAATGTATTCCTCCGTTAATACTTCATTCCTTAATACCTAGCCAAGCTCACAGTGCCTCTCTTCACCCAGTTGCAGAAATGGATACCAGCAAATTTAACACAACTTGGGGTAACCCTGCGATGGACTAGCATCCCATCTAGGGGGGAGTAGAAATACTCCTAGTAGCTTCATGCTACAGAAATTGGAGAAATGGGCCACTTGGCTTGTATGCATACCTTTAGATCTTTTTTCTTTTTAAATGGTGTTGAGTCAAAGATGTCATCCTCATAGTTGACATCTTGCTGCTCAAGTAGTTCTCGCAGCTCTCGTTTTCGCTTGATGGTCCCCACTCCACCTGTAACTGCCTTAACATTTTGTTGGGAAGCAGCTGAAAAACAAAACATATATAAGGGAGTGAGACAATTTGAAATGCAAAGCTAGCACAGAGGAAAAAAAGATTACACATCAAATTTTGACTAATTCAGCTGGTCGGCAAGTCCTACTGGCCCCAGTTGTTTGCAGGGTGGATACTGCTATCCATTTGATAAATCACTATTTAGTGGATAGCGTAGTTTGTTTCACCAACAATTATTGGCTGGAGAGCAATTTATCCAGTACATGTACTTCAGTTTATTTTTTTGGCACTAATTACAAATATTTCCACACAACAACATTACAAGAGTAAAGAGGTAAAACAACAAAGTAAATTACAAATTAGTGATGAGTTAAGCAAAATGTGCACAGTGACTAGAGTAGCTTAAGCTTTCGAGTATTACACAGCATTCAAACAACCATTGCCAGGGCCAAAACTATTGGTGTGCATTTATATGCCTGCATTCTAATTCCTTGACTACACAAAATATTGGCCATTAAATTTGCCATGCAAAGTATTTCTGCTAGCCATGCACATCAAGTTGTCTTGTTTACACTACAACTCCTTGTACATGCAATTGATCACCAAGGAAGATCTGGATTAGAAACAGTCGCCTTAGCTTTCTGTGCATCATATGGCCATCTGCATTCAAACAGTAGACTATTTAACAATTAGACTATGAGCCCGAGTTTTCTACAAGCAGATAGTCAACGAGTTGGCTATCGCTCGTAGAAAACGAGGGCGAGTAGTCTAATTGTTTTAGTATAAATTTACTGTAGGCTCATTGCATAAAAGAAAGAAATGTCAAGTGACGCGTAGAAAAGAACTGTTTTATTATGTTACATCAGGTTCAAATGTGATGCGTGATGTGCACTGATGCATAACTGTTGACTATCAGCAGATAGAAAACAGTAATTTTGCCAATCAAATTCACGGATTCACAATAGACTACAGTAAATTTATACTAATTAACAATTTGACTACGAGCCCGAGTTTTCTACAAGCAGATGGTCAACGAGGCGCAGCCGAGTTGACTATCGCTCGTAGAAAATGAGGGCCAGTAGTCTAATGGTTTTAGTATAAATTTACCATAGTCTCATTGCATAAAAAGAAAAAAATGTCAAGTAACGCATAGAAAAGAACTGAAGTTTTATTACCGGTATGTTACATCAGGTTCAAACATGATGCGCGATGTGCACTGATGTGCAACTGTTGACTATCAGCAGATAGTCAACAGTAATATAGCCAATCAAATTCACCGATTCGCAATAGACTACGGTAAATTTATACTAATAGAGGATAGAGAGATGTGGTTGATAGAGAGATGGGGTAACTGGATCAAATTTGCCCAAAGACTCTTAAATTGTTCTGGAAACACGTACAGCTGTGTGCGGTATAAGAGAGCACAACAGAAGAGAGAGTGGAGAAAATTCTCAGAGCATGGTTGACAAGCAACTACAAACTTACTAACATAAGGACCAAGTTTGAGATCTCAGCCTGGTACATAGTGGCAAGGAACAAGAGATAGTAGATTGCCACAAATGTTTGTCTTATTATGATAAAGAGCTACCTGGAATCATGGAATACAAGGACATTGCACTTTGTTTGCTTTGTGTGCTTACTATGCCAGGTAATCACAGCTATAGAGACGTGAAGAGTACCTTTCTGTCCTGGATCCTTCTTCTCCTTAGCAAAACCTTTCCTCGCTGATGGATCCTTCTTACTCAAAACAATCTGTCCCTGATGTTGGAACAGACACTCCTCAGCAGTTCGTGTACCCACTTTACTCGAAACTTTTTGCCAAAACATTGGTGTGTTGCCAGGTATGGCGTACAGCGCCCTGCAGAAAGAAAAAGGGAAGAACCATTTTAAAAATAAAAAATTCCAGATTCACGAAATCCAATTCAATTCAATTCTTTATTTACACTATACTAGGCAAATTAAATACAAGTTATAACTAACATAAATGAAAATAGTCAAAAGTTAAGAAATATATATCTACAGGAAATTTCTATTTGTGAGCAGTGGCCAAAGTAGCAAGACAGAGCTTTTTCATTGGCCACCACCATGGTCAAATAAATGGCAGCAACAAAGGATTCAGTGATTGAGTATTCTGATGAGTGTGATATATAGCAAATCTACTGCAAATAGGTAAGCCTTTCATTGGAAATTATTATGGCAGTATTGTCTTATGTTTGTCTTAAGTTTGTATGTTGTTGTCTTCTGTGTACAGTGGAACCTCGATTTAACGAAGTCGCTGGGGACCGGCCAAATTTGTTCATTAAATCGAGGGTTCATTATATCGAAAACCTTGATATAATGAATTTGAGGGGAAATGACCAAAATGTTCGTTATATCGAGGTCATAGTTAATGATTGATTTGTAACACAGGTGAATTCCGTGGAAATACTATAGTGCCAATGTCTACAACATATAACAAGCCGTTGACTGAAAGGTTGCTGTCTCTTTACCATAAGGATTAAAGGATTTGCTGACTGTTGATCTGTTCAGCGTTTATCTTCTGTCCCGTTTTGACATTGTAATTCGTTATATCGAGGTATATTTTACGTTTGGGCTTCCGGATTACTTCATTATATTGAGGAATTCGTTATATCGAGGTTCGTTATATCGAGGTTCTATTCCATACATTTTACTGCAATTTTGGCCGGGACATAGAGTATTGTTCGTTATATCGAGGACTTCGTTAAATAGAGGTTCGTTAAATCGAGGTTCCACTGTATCTAGTTGGAAGGGTTGGGTGGTGAACAGCTGTGTTAAATCTGAGCATAATAATATTAGACAATCACAAAACATACTCATTCAATTTTTTGATCTCTTCATCCGTCCAAGGCACCTCACCAGACATTTCATCTTGTCTCTTTTTGTTCTTTTTATTTGCTGGCTGTTTAAAAACTTTCAAGGCTTGTGTCCTGCTCAAGGCCCTTTCACTATCAGATCCAGTTTTTGCTTTCCTCTTGGAAGAAGCAGATTCAACTCTTAAATCGTTTCCTACTGTAATTTGATCCTGTACATTTTCCTGAGCAGCTTTTGCACTTCTTGGACGGACTCGTCCTTTTTTTGATTGCAAGCTAGAAGTTCCATCAGAGTCTTCTTCTGAAGATTGAGAGCTTGTTTCTTTTGCGAGCTCATCAATTCTTTTGTGGACAAGCCTTTTCACAAGATTTCTCCTCTTAGTAGTTGCCTTGTGCACCTTCCCTGAATCTCCAGCATCATCTGATCTTTCATCACAGGAAGATAATTTGTTTTCACTGTCTGAGGTTTTGATGATGTTACCCCTTGACGCAGTTTGCCTCTGACTATTCTTTGTTTGTCTGTCGAAATGTGAATCCCCAGACCCAACATCTGTATTTGAATCTACTGTGGAATCTACCTCTGTGTTGGTAAGTTTATTTTTGCGAGATCTTAAAACTCGTTTTGGTGGTGATGGAATTGTTGAAGCTGCTTGTTCTACAACCTCACACTCACTGTCCATACATGGCTTTGCATTAGTTTTCCTTTTATCATGGTTTTGACCTTCTTCGACGACAGAATTTGTTGATGTATTCTTCCCTTCACCACTGACGCATATTTGAAGTTCATCTTCACTTGTCATTTCATGCTCTTGAGGTTGTAGCTCTCTCACACTGCACCTTTGTATCAAATCACTTTTCCTTATGCTCTTTGTTGTCCTATTTTCTCTAACTTTGCTCACATTAGCATTATTCCCTTCACTAACAGCTTGCTTCTTTGGACGGCTTTTCTCCATGATTTGTATGTTGTCTGGGCTTTTCTTTGGTGAAAAGAATAATGTCTTTGCAGTTTCATCAGTGTCTCTCTCAGAGCTGTTACTTAATACAGCACTTGCTGTCTTTTTTGGGTTTCTTTTTCTTGGCAATGAATCACTGCTTTCACTGCCAGATGTGGTCTGCTTCTGCTGCACACGGGATCCCTTAGGCTGAAAACAGTGAAAAAGAGAACAAAACAGAGATTTGCAACAAAAATGGCAAGGAAAGATCTCCATAGGGCCAAGTATACCATATTACCAGGTTTACATGCATCCAAGCTTCAGTAGCATAAAGTAGCTAGAGGTAAATGTATTTCTACTCTCTCTGCACCCTTCCCAACCCCTCCCATAAATTGCAGGGTTGTCATGAAGTGAAATTTGCCGGCTGAGAAAGAGGAGATTGCCGGCTGGATTTTTGCAGGTGATCACTCAACAACAACAACAACAACAAAATTTTATCAAAAATTAGAAATACGAGTAATTACATTAGTTTCCCCCCGCAAATAGCTTATATACTAATCGAGGCGGGGAGATCTAAAGACATTTTACAAATGCAAGGTTTGTCTGTAGATGGACTAAATAACAGGGAAAACACTACTATACAATAAATAGAAATAAAATCACTCATTATTGGACAGAAAACGGCTTTTAGGTTACGCATGTACAATCATTCGATATCTGAACTATATCAAAGCGTCTCATCACCTAAATGAAAAGTTTGGAATAAATTCCTGACTACCTTGGGTCTTGGTACCACTATAACAAGTAAAGTAATTGAGATAAAATCTTGCTTTGAGCAACTGTTTAGCATGTACATGTATTCTTTCTGTGTACTGCATTCACCATCTTGCAAACACAAAGCTTGGTAGCCTTTCATTCAAGGCATTGCAAAAGATTGGGGACAAAAATTTTCTTCCAGGTCTCTTGCATAAACTGATGCAGTGGAAAGGACATTACTGGTAATCATACAGCCAAGGTATTTCTCATATGAAAACAGGGGTTTCAGTAAGGGAAGGGCACCACACAAATTGGCCAGCTGTAAGGCTGATTTTGTCTACCTGGTTTCACCATCTGGAGGAAGTTTTTCTTAGAAAGAAAATCAGTTCAAAACATTCTGCCCAAATGAAAACCAGTTATACTTTTGCTGTTAGCATTAAAGAAGCCCCTGCATGAAAATAAAAGCCAAAAAGATATACCCGGTACTCACCATTAGAGGAAACTTAATCTCTAGGTTATACATTGGAGAGAGGGATGTCCATTCCACTCCTCCAGGGTCAATTGCTTCCAGGTTATGGTCTCTATCAGTCACGATACGCTGTCCTCTCCACCAAGCTAAAGGTGGCTTCACCATGCGTCCACTCCTTGTTGTCTGGGTTCAGAAATATTGGACAGAAATGAACAAATGTAGTCATTCTAAAGAACTTTGATTTACAGTGAGTTTTCAGATGACAATCTATTTCCCCTTTTCCATCTGTTCTCAGCCATTACATCATCCCTTCAACTAAAAAAAATTAGTCCTTGTTTCGCTAAACATTGAGCTTATTCTTTTCGTCAAGTTTAACATGTGCATTGTTTACATTTAACGTTGCGTGTATGCTGTATTTAAATTTATATCATATCACAATGATGCTTGTTGCGTAATGTGTTAGTTTAAAGTTGTGTAATTCTGAGAGTTGCCAGTTGTATGGACACAACAAAGCTGTGATAAAGTCCATGTGCTCACCAGGTATTGCTAACCAGATATTGCTAACCAGTTACGAAGTCAGTTACGGAGGCAGTCAAGAAGTAAGTTTTAGTTGATTTGCAAGTTCTGTTTACATAAATTTCCTGTTTGTTTTGAACATTATTTTGTAAGGCCGTGTGCCAACATAATTTCTTTGTATTTTAAATCAAGCTGAATTGTTAAAATAAATATGATTCTTCCTAAATATTGGCATGTTTGGTCTTTTGTTCAAACCAACAGTCCTCTTTCATCAGATTCCCCTTTCACAAAATGAAACTACATTTAAAAGTTTAGATCAACAACAGAAACTTAGTAGTAATCAAGATTCTGAAGGAAAAATTCAATCTAGGCTAGACAACAGTTACATTATATGAAATCTAACCAGAGCCCAAAGTTAAAGGGGCATTGTCACGCTATTTGGCAACTTTATAAATAGCTACACGTAGAAGGTGTCTTCGCATCAATTGAATTCCAAAACTAATGATCTAGTTTTGTTATTGGAGACTATTTGAAGGTGCTGGAACTGTTTCCTATCCCCTGTCACCACCGATGGCATGGATGGAAATGGATTGAAATTTGAAAAAATTGGCCAATTTTTCCAAGTTTTGATGCTACGTGTTCCAAAAATCCTCAAGATATTTGTTATGGTTAACCCTCTCTGATAAAATTCATGTGATATCTTCATCATAGCTTTGCAGAAGCATTTTGTTTATGGTTAAAGCCTCAAAGTAATGATTTTAGCACAGAATTGACCTAAAACAACAAAATCCTCGAGACACTTTTAATGACCAACTGGTTGCATATGCAACTACAACCTTGGTCACAAGGGTTGGAAATTTCCTTTTTTTTTTTTCGCATTTTGCCCCTCCCCACCCCCGTGCAATGTTGACAAAACTCTTTTTGATCTAACGCAAGTTTGCATTTGACTATTTTCCAACATTGAAAGGGGGAATGGGGGTGCTGGCACTTATTCAATAGGTATAACGGTTATGAGTTCATGCTTTTGCCACTTTCCAACACAATTTGTCCAAGGTTGTAGATTTTTGGCTCTGCGTCTAAAATATCATGTGTGGTCACACCACCGCGCCTTTAAAGCCAAAGTACAGTGAGACTTCTCTAGTACTTACTCACCTGACCATACTAACGTACTCCGATTGATAAAATATAAACATATATATGTTGTGGTTTTGATTTTTTTTTTGAGGGGGGGCGGTTAAATTCTTGGGTTTTAATTTTTTTTTTTAAACCAGTTTAAAATTTTTTCAAACTGGATTGAAATTTTTCAAAACCAGATAGAAATTTTCAAACCAGTTTTATTTTTTTTTTGTCAACTTATCTATAAAAAGGGGGAAAATATCTCTTTACATTCCTCTATTCCCTATTCTCGCTGAGTTCCTCTTGATTTATTCTATCCCCCAGCTACTCTACCCCTTCCCCCAAATCCCTATTAAGTGTGAATACTATTTAACAGCAGGTTTCACTTTTTTTTTCTTTTTATCTCGTACTCATCAGGATTTGAACTGCCGACCTCTGGATCTGCTTCCCATGGTCATTACCACTTGACCATGAAAACAATGGATGCAAGAGCTCTCATACTTGTTTTAATTATCAGTTCATCACCCCATGCCCCTAGCATATAAATTTTAATATATTCATAAATACATATAAATTTTAATTTATTCATACATGAACTTTGTCTTAATTACTAAGAAGCGAAGCAATTCAAAATAAGTGGTTAGGCCTAATCACTAACTTGAGAGCTCAACCCAAACTACTAAGTCATATGCAAAAGTTCCCAGCCTAACATCAAAGCTAACCATTCAAAATAAGTGCTTAGGGCTAATCACTAACTTGAGTGCTTAAACCCAAATTACTAAGACACATGCTCACATTCTGCTCAAAATTAAAAAATTAAAACGGGTTTTCAAAAATTTCAGCCCGGTTTTGAAAAAATATGAAACCAGTTTAAAAAAATTTAAAACTGGTTTAAACAAAAAACTTAAACCAAAAAAATAAATTCAAAACCACACAACATATACAAACACAAACCCGGCACCAACTAATAAAAGTTTGCAACCAGTTTTCCTTTCATCGGTGTTTTGTTCTATTCGTCATTTTTAAGCCTAATTTTTGCAGCGGATTCTCCAAACTCAAAACTTTCATTTCTTCTCCACGTTTGTTATGGAGGTCATAGTTATAGGCACTCCTAGTGGAAAGCGTGGAGAATGGGGATGAGATTAAAATTGTGTTTCTTGTTCTTCGCGAACTTACAGAATGTTGCGTTTTTGTAAAGAAAAGCTTTGTTTTTCACTTGTCTGACATACAAAAATGTCCAGCGTTTTCGGGACAGGCCAGTCCCACAAATTCTATGGCTTGAAAGCTAGCCAAATGAGCAGAGTTCATGCGAATACCCACATGTTGAAAAAAAATCAAGAATCTTCCTGAACAGAAACTTAAAAAGATACTCAACTAAGCTACTTCAGTAGTGAAATATCTGGGCTTAACTCTTGTGTGAAAATATCTTGATTCTTTTATTTGTTTTTCATTGTGTTCAATACCGCTAGAATAGGCCTATATTGCAGCACGAAGGGCTCCTGAGTTGCTCTTCTTCGAGCGTTAATAAGTATTATTTTGGAGGTAGGTAGGTGAATAGAATTCTGTGACCCCCCATTTTTGTTATTTTCTGAAAACAAGTAATTTTATTATCTGTCCCACAGCAGACATTTGAAGAAAATTGATTGAGTAGAAACATTTTTCGGGAGAAACGTCCTTAAAATGAAAAAGGGTTTTCCCGCAGTCAGAGGTTATCTCAATGCTACTTACAGATATCAGTTAAAAACAAGTTGTTCATTAGACCTTTGTAAAATTTTCCTGAAGTGTTTACTATAAAAGGTGATTGTAAAAACATATGGCAGGTGGAATTCAAACACAAGCTATTCGCCTAATGTAGCATCTCTATATTAACTGTAAGGTTATGAAGGGACAAAAAAATGTGCAGTTATTATAAGTACCTTGACTTCTACCTCCCTGGGAAGTTTGTCTGTCCTTTTGGGGTTGTTTTAATGCTAAAATTGGAAAAATAAAAAAAAGTATAAATTCAATAATTTTATAGGGAAAAAAACAAAAACAGTACTGTCAGTGGTAAAAGTGTACCTGCAGTTTTGTTCTTTTTTCTTGGTCCTTGACTCATTAGGAGTGGGAGTTTTTGACAGCAGAGCTTTTTCCCTCCTTTTAGGGGCCTTTTCTTGCTTTTCTTTTCCGCTTGTTTCTTGAATTTGATTCCCATTCTCGCTCTCAGAGCTGAAATTTTGCAATGTGTAATATGTCTTAAAGTTTTCTGATCAGTTTCCGTTAATATACTGTACAGAAGTCAAAGTGATAAAAGAACAAAAAAAGTGCCTATCAGTCCTTCATTACTGGTATCTTAAAGATACATATGCATCTAGTTTAGGTTTTTGTTTATAAAATAATATTGTCTTCCAAAAACCTTTCAATAGGGACCTTTAGATCAGAGGACGAGGATGGACTACGAGTACCAGTTTTTCTGTTTCTGAGCATGCGCACTTCGCAAAAATGTCGGCCTCCAAAACCTTATGGCGCATGCTTCAGTATGGAAAAACTGGTACTCGTAGTCGTCTCCGATCTAAAGGTCCCTAATAATTAGAGCAAGGCTGTTTGGCCTAACAATATTTCAAGGAGCCCAGATGGGCAAAAAGCCAAAAAAGTTAGGAGCCCAAACAAGTAATTGTTTTGGGAGATGCTTCAAAATCTTAGGCGCCCAAAGGACTTTCTTGGGTGCCCCAGGCTGCCGGGCTCCTGTTAGGCAGCAGCCTTGTTAGAGAGAAAAGCCACATCAGCTTTAAGTTTGGTTTTTTGCAGGTGGGTTTCTCTCTCCTTGCTGAACCGGAAATTTGGAGAGTTGGTTTTGAAAAAGATAGGAAACCCAGAGAAAAAACCCTCCGATCAAGGCAATAACCAACAACAAACTCGACTCACATATGGCTTTTTGGGCAGGACTTGAACCCGCGCCATAATTATTGTTTGGGAAGCATACATTAAGGTCCGAAAGTAACTGTAAATTAACTATAAGTATTGATGACTCTATGATCCCCTTCTCCCTCCCACACCAATACAAAAACCAACAAAAGCCATTCAACACCACCATCCCCTCAGTGTGAGGTTTATAACATGGAGAGTATCCCCACTGTAAACTAACTCTAAGTATTGGTGACCAGGCTTTTTAGCCAGATTTGAAAAAGTGGGCCTATAGGGCCTGCTCGAATGAAAAAAATTCATAAGGCAAACATATGAAAAAACAAAAACGATTTTTCTTCAATAAGTGGCCGTCCCACAAAGACACCTGGACGTCCATCTGACTAAAAAGCCTGTTTACTGACTCTATGACCCCCTCCCTCCGCACCAGTACAAAAACCAGCAAAAGCTATTCAACAAACACCATCCCCTCAGTGCGAGGCCACTCCACATTATCATCCCATGGTATGTAACTGCAAGTAAAGCTGACCCCTGTGATCCCATGACTCAAGAACAATATGTTACTTCTGGAAAAGTTATTATGGGACTAGAAGTCAGAAATTCAATGCTACTATAGAGGAGGAATTACTGATTTGTGTGCTGTTTCATTTTATGGAGTTTTTCATGATAAGTAAAAAAAAAAGGTTTGATCACTAACCTGCTTTTGAGAAATTGAAAAAAAAATCAGCTACAAGGGAAAAGCCAGTTGTGAGGAAAAGCCGTTTCTTGAATGCATTGACAAATTCAGGAGGAAAACCCTACAAAAAAAAGTATTGGTTCTTTAAACAAACTGCATCACCCTGTATGGAAGATGGGGTTCCTGGGAAGTTTGGGGGGGGACCACCACTGTGATCAGCCCAGTCCTCTAGACAGTAAAAAAACACTCCCATGTTTGGGGCAAATCCCAACAAATGGTCATCAAGGCACTTAAAAATGCATATTACCAGTATTAAGTATTTTATTTATTCTTTATTTAGAAAAAGGGACGGATGGGAGGGGACAGAAGAAAGATGAGGCCTAAATAAAAGAGGAGCTCCACCAAAAAAAGTTCAAGCATGCCCACGCCTAAAATACACTACTCTGATGGGGGCAAACTACACCTGCACTAACATCCAGGAACCACTGACCACTGCCAGCTTCTCTTTGTTATTTTTAGTAAAAAATTGCAATAGCGAAGCAATGCGAGTGATGTCAAAAACTCAGACCAAACAAAAAAAACAGAATGGTGGAAAGGTTGAAGATTTTTTCTAGCATGTAAAGCAAAGTGTTCCTTAAAACAATTTTTTAAAAACGAAAACTTTGGCATTGATTTTTCCTCCTATTTTCTCTCAGAAACAACCTTATAATATCTGAAATCTTGCAGGGTTTTTCCCAATAATTTTGCATTCTATTTTCAGACTTGGGCATGTTTTTCATTATTAACTGCATTAAAAATCATGGGGCGCATTGTGTATAAACATGTTTGTTAGTCTACAAAAGGCTGCAAGTCGTTTTTTGATTGGTCCAGTAAATCAAGTGCAAAGATTTTAGTCATTGTTTACCTTGTTTGAAGAGTGGACCTTGTCCATTAACAGGTCCTACTAGCTTGTACTGAGACCCACCTCTTAGTCTGAAAACACATCTTGAGTTTCAATTCTGGATACTATAGCTGTGCTGTGCCACAAACTCACCCTCTGGGTCCTCACTGAAGAACAAAAAGGCTGAAGGCTTTAAACATATTTTTAAGAACATAGTGATGTGATGCTCAATAGGCCAGATTACAGATTACATGATCTACATGTTGGTTTCAAGAATGGCAAAAGGTCCACAGTGGTTGTGTGTTCTTGGAGAAGACACCTTACTCCCCACAGTGGCCTCATCCTTTGATTTTATTTTTTATGAATGGGGACAAAAATTTGATGCTGGGAAGAGAATAATGTGATGGGCTATCTTTCCATCCCGTCCAGAAAAAAGAGAAAAAAACTGTGGAGAGTTTTCAATTTCAGTTTTGTCTTACCTTTTTGATACATTTGTCAGTTTTTATAATGTTTTGAAACTTTCTGGTTTCGAGTTTTGATAATCTCAAAACAATGCAATACAAAAAACACTGAAAAAAACATTCTCATAGAAGAAAAAACTGAATATTTAAGTTTAACATTTAAGTCCTGTGTTAGCATTAACTGCTGTTTCGGGAAAACCTGACCCTAATGCCTCTTATAAACTCTGTTTTACCCAGCACAAACATCACCAGGAGTATTGGACAGTCACTTTTTGTTTTTACAGAGGGGATGTCAGTCCGACTGGGAAGTACTACCTCACTCCTAGAGTATTTTTTGGCCTGGTTGCCAGAAAAATAATTTTTTGCCAGTATTCATTTTATGTTTCCTGGGTAAGACCTGGCTATAAACTAGTAAACACTGATTCCCTCAATATAATGCAATACATACACCATACCTACAAGTGAAAGAAACCCAAGGTCAATATTAAAAACAATAGTCCAAAACACAAAAAAATATGCAAAGTAAAAATGTAAAAAGCAGCCAAGTGCCCTTTGAGTTGCAGGCGCTAAGTCCAAAACCAAAGTTTTCAGGAAATATTTTTACCACAGGGATTATTCATTTCATTTTGAATGCAGTTAAAGAAGATGCTGATCAAACTAGGGATTTGCCCCTTCAAATTGCAAAACTCCCATCCTGCATTACATGATGCAGTTGTTAATACTTAATTTATCAAGAGACTTAGCTATTGAAAGAGAAACAATGTTTTCCAAAACTACTACTGTGAAACATCGAGTGGATTTTCTTGAAAAAGGATTCCCCAGGAAAGTAAAATTGAAACATAGAGTGTAGATGTACATAACTGGTTAAGTCTTATCATGTTTATAATACAAAACAGCTTTCTAATCACCTTCTCTGTCCTTCAACAATGACTCCCATATGTGTGCGAGTCTTCAATGCTTTTTAAAGACCAGTGGCTAAGGCTGTAAATCTTGGAGGTCTTGTGCACGTCCTACATTATTAAAGCAAATCACACAAAAATGCTAGCATCAAAGAAAACACTTGCTGCTTGTGAGGATGAGCAAACTAACGTTTACAGTAGAATAGTGGAAAAAAAGTATTTGAAAAAGTCTCCTGGCTAAGATTTTTCTTTAAACCATTTTACTTCCCAAGAGTGACTTGTAGATTTTACACGTACTCTATCAAACGCCAGACGATTTTACTTGTCAAAGAGAGGCCCCCTTGGGGGCTTGGGGCTAGATTTTTACTCTGTCTAACAACAGATGATTTTTACTCGTCAAAGGGAGGCCCCTTGGGGCTTAAAGGGTTTAAGCTGGTCACAATTTTTTCACAAGAGACCTGGAAACAAAATTTCTATTCTCAATCTTTTGCAATGCCTTCAAACCTAAAAACTATTCATTGTCACACGTGCCGCTGGGAGCCATGCCAAGCCGAACCACACAGCCTGACCTTTATTAACATGAGAACATAATTGCCTCACAATGACAAGAACAATTTCACCTCAACTTAACGCATTCTAAATTACTTCACCAGTGGTTGGGTGGGGCATGTCAGGCAATGCTGGATGGCAAAACAAAAACTGAAACCTAAGAAGACACATGACCTGAAACCCCCCGCACACATATACTGAGACTCCCAGCCGTGTGTGAGTAAAATGTTTTCCGCTTCTTTCGATTCGTCAGCCAGCGGAAAACCACACTCATTGTCATTTACTGAGTGATCACCCACTAAAATCCAGCCGGCAATCATCTCTTTCTCAGCTGGAAAATTTTGCCAGCAGCCGGCACGCTAAAATCTGTACAATTCTTATCTGTCTAACCTGATTGTGCTCCTTTTCTGAAGACATTGAAGAATGCGAAGTCTCCATTTCGTTTGTTCCTGGAGCCTCTGGTTTTTCTTGGCTGTCAATTTCTTCTTTTCTTGCTTCATTGCTTTTAGGAGTATCTTTTGAACTTCTAGTCACTGGTTTTTCTTGCATGTTAGCTTCTGTTTTTCTTGTTCTTGTAATACCTCCTATCTGCTCTATGGAAAATTCTTTGCTCTTGAGTGTCACACTTTTACTATTGTCATGACTACCATCATTATCATCATCATCATTATCAGCTTGCACATCCTCTGTCATGACATCTATTTCCTCGTCGCCGCTACTATTACTTTCAAATGAAATGTGCACCTCTTCTCCTTCCTTGACAGTTTGAGCTCCAGCAGCATCGTTAACATCACTCACACTTTTTAGAGTTCTTCCATGTTTCACTGGTGATACTCTCTCTCCCCTGTTCCTCACATCTGTAAATACACCTTCACTACTGCCTCCAGAATCACTTTGCAAATCGGTAAATCCAGAGTCCCTACTTGGTGCTTGTAACAAAGCATTTGGCTCTGCTCTGTTCTTTGAATTGCTCAGTGGGATAGCAGAATCATCTTCCAGTCTGTTTAGGACCATCTGGACTTTCTGTTTAATGGCACCGTCATTCACAGAGGTCTTAAATGGACTCACTTGAAAGTCATTACCTTTCAAAAACTCAGTGAATGTTCTTGGCTTTCCTAAACTCAATGATGGGTCAGACAGTCCTGAACAACTAACTGAACGATGGGAGGTTTTACGATGAAAGAATTCAGCCATATTCACCACTTCATCAAAACCTGCAACACTCATTGAAGTAGATAACTTTAGCGGTGTGCCACTTTGCAAATTAGAATCAACTTTTAATGCAGCAGACTTCTGTGGTGTTGGTATGTGCAAATCAGGAACAATTTTCATTGGCGCCGACTTCTGTGGTGTTGTTCCCTGTTTTGTCTTTTCCAATGAGGAATACAACTCCTGTAAAAAATATATCAAAGATTACAAGGCATAGGTATACAGACACTGGTTATTTGCAGTTCACGGCTGTCATTTGAGTGAGTCGTAGTCGGAGTCGTGATCAGAGGCACAGAGTGATACAATCTAATCAAAATCAAACCAATGGAGTCAGAAGTAGAACATTGGTTCTGCTTATGACTTTATCGCTTAAGATCAAGTGAAAACTGCATTGTAGGAGTCACAAGCAGAAGCAGAAGAATAAACCAATGACAATGTTTGATTCCGGGCCTTGCAATTGGTTGGTTCTTCCACTTCTGCTTCTGACTCCAACAACCTAGTTTTCACTGGATCAAAAGCAACAGAGTCGCAAACAGAATCAGAAGTAATGGAAACATTCTGATTCTTTTGACTCTGATTCCGTAGAACTTATAACTCCGCTTATGGCTCTGATTTTCGATTTTCACTAGATCATAGGCTCTCTTATGACTCCGACTCTAGTGAAAACCAGGATATCGATACTTGTAATATATATACATCATCTTGAGCTTTTCGACATTTGGAAACCAGGCTTTAACCCTTCATAACAACATATCTGAACATAAAGATTTGCTATCGAGAATAGATCTATAAGAACCATTTAGGGCACTCACTCACCGAAAGGAATCGAATTAGCGCTCTCGAAACAGATGTTTTGAAATGGTGCTGCCTATATCTATCATATAAAACGTATCGATGACAGAAGCTAGCGTTTTAATTTCGTAAAGCATGCTATCTTTCCACTCAAATCGATTGCATCCTCCAGTATAGAATTTTTAGAGAGTTTAAGCATGACGTTTACGGCAAACGGCCGTCTGTCTTCAGCTCTCTGTACGTACAGGAGAATCAAAATATTTGTATTTGCAGTATAACGTAAATATTAATAGTAACAGACTCTTTTCTATTTTTGTATGATTTATTTAAGGATTACAAGAAAAGAATAGAAAAGCAGAGGTGACCTTTGCTGTTTGCCGTTTGCCGTAAACGTCATGCTTAAACTCTCTATTAACACCAGCGTTACGATACCTGAGCTCGGGGACTTGCCAGGAAAACCTGCTCAAAGCGACCACGGGTTTCGAAGGCATCTCCAATCGATGTCGTATTGTCCATAAGCGACGAGTTTTCTTGGTTTATACTCCTCTCGGTGGGAATTCTTCGTCGCATTGGAGACTTAAAACGCTCCAAATCATAAATTTTTCCTGTTTTGGTCAGGTCCATGGTGCAAAAGTCAAAATAGTAACCTTCGACTTCATTGTGTTCATGGAAAGACAAAGACTACACACAACTCCCGCCAAAACTACTGAAAATTCTGAAAACATTACAACATCCGGGAATCTGGCCAGCGGCTGTGCATGCGAAAAGGAAGTTCGCTATGTATGATCACCCATTTGTGACGACAAGGAACCGAGAGGTTTTACGATGCAGTCTCTGCTTCCAAAATTTTGGAGCGGAAAGCGTAAAACACAAGATTCCGAAACAACAGGTATGACTTTAACCATAAGCAAAGTTCCATTGTAGTTTCATACATCGAATACTGTTTCAGCAATTCAGCCACTCTGTAGTGGATTTGATTACATTCTAGTTGATCGAAGACGCCATTAATTTTGCATGCAATGCACTGCAATCGGCAACCTAGAGCTCATGGTAAAAAAAGGAAAGGAAAACTAAGTAAATTTTCCTGTTTTATAGAAGCAACAGAAAGCGAGCACAAGTCACCTTGGAGCAAGTTTGATGATCTGCCTTTGGAAGAGAAACGGGAACTTTACAAGTGTGGCTCAAACTATGTGACGCTGAAGGACATCCAAACATGGCCCGAATACAGACAGGAAAATTTGTATGCCATTTATAGAAAGAGAGGTGATAAATGGTTGGATCAAGTTATCACAGTGGTGTGACATGGAATGTAATGTGGGAAGAGACAAGAACAAACAGTGAAGCTTACAGACAATTCTCATAAATTAACCTCGGAAATACACCCAGACTCACAACAACCAGACAGCGATAAAAATTAAGGGGTTAGGGGCACGGTTGAAGGGGCACGTAATAGAATGTAGAAAGGTAGTAACTGGCAAAAACAAAGACTTTTTTCAAAACAACCCGCAAAATTTGGCTTGACGTGCATGTCAAAATGTGTTTGCTCTGGCAATGTCAAATTAAATGACATGGAGAGACAATTGGCAAGCTAAACCTCAAAACAGATGGATGGACAGCTACAGAACGTTTCAGTGTTACAGAGTAAATCCTCTTACCAGAATTATAAAAAAAGGCTCTGGGGAAATGGCATCCAACCCCCTCCCCTCCCCCCAAGAGAATTTGTTGCTGTTATATGCACATTCCATCAAGCTATATCAAAAATAAGATGCATTGTACATCAGACTTAAAAGTTCATCTCTGAAAAGGGAAAAGTAGATTTTTGATCAGCTTTTTCTATAGATTTGCAGTTGACTTGTAACTTTCTAAATATTTTTATTCTTGTCTCAATGAATTTTGTTGTTAGGCCAGAAACGCAAAGAGCCAGCTTTTGGCGTTGATGACAACTTGAATGAAAAAATTTCATTATGGCAGGGTGATATAACAACGCTAGAAATCGATGCTATTGTGAATGCAGGTATGTTGTATGTTATAATGACTAGACTTTTGCAGAAAAAGACACTTAATTTGTTGACATTTAATTCTCATTACTAATATCACTGCTAGTGATGTTTTCAAAATCAGTCCTTCTCGACTGCTCAAGCTCTGTCTGTTGTCACACATAACCATAAAATTTGTTTTGTATAAGAGAAGTAGTGGAAATTTTCTTACCACAGAGTAGTTAAGTTTTCTTCTGCTTGATTGTGAAATGTGCTTTTGTGTTTTCTTTGGGAGTGCAAGACATGTTTTCATAACTGTCTAGTTCAACATTATCTTTCTATTTTTCTCAGCAAACAACTCACTTCTGGGTGGAGGTGGAGGTAAAATGTTTATTATGAATTCTTAACCTAGAAATATCAGCTAGGAACAAGAATGAAGACATTTGTAACTTCTTTCACCTTCATCCCTATCTTAGTCATTTAACATAAGAATTATAAAAAATGCTACATGTAGTTGAAATATCGAATATACAATACAGTATACATTTATACTACAAATACATATTCTGCACTGGTGCCATAAACACGAAGAAACAGAACATTACAGTAACATCTTTTAATTAGTTGACGCTCAAAAAGTGTATGTAACGTTTTATTACCCAAAGTTGCGTGGCCTACTGTACAGTGACGCAAACCATCTCATGGAGAAAGTCAGGTACATTCAGAGTGTCTTGTGCATAAGAAGTTGTGCTGCTTTTGGTCTTTTTAGTTGATGGCTGTATCCACCGTGCAGCTGGTTCAAGTCTTCGGCAGGAGTGTGCAGCTCTTGATGGCTGCTCTACAGGGGATGCAAAAATCTCCTCAGGTTAGTTCACCATTTAGAAATGAAGTGGTTATTGACTGTCTGCTGATTATAACCAAGAGTGAGCAAAACCATTAGCTAAGAAAATATGTGCACTAATTGGTTAAAAATCGTGTTTCTGTAACTCAATGGAGACACGAAATTAGCACAAACTATTTACGTAATGATAGCTTGAGCAAAGAGAATTTACATTTTGATAATCAATGGTAACAAGTTGTTTTCCTTTTTCTCGTCACGGTGTTTTCTAAAAGAAATAGAAAACATGTACTCCTTGTACTCCTTTGAAAGTTTGGGAGAACTCAAAAAAGCTGTGGAAACACTTGTCTGTGGCTCGTGTTCCCACAGCATTTCTCGTTCTCCCAAACTTCCACTCGAGTTTCTATAACTCGATAGAAACATGGCACATGTTTTCTATTTTTAAAATACTGAAAAACTCAAGCACCATATATGAAAAGTTAAGTGTGCACATGTACATACAAAACATGAATTTGTGTATTAAGTAAACAAAACTTCCCTTTGGTCAAAACTGATTTCAATAGATCATCTTTTTTTGCTTCTGACTGTTATTTTTTTCTCTGTTGTTACAGGACACAAGTTACCAGCCAAGTGTGAGTGGTTTTTTTTTTACAGATGACTGTAATGTGCTAGACTGTTCACAGTCCCCTATTTTTCCATGAGACCATATCATAGATGTCGATCATTCAGTTTGACCGGGCCACCATCTCGGTCTCTTGATGTGAGCGAAACTGGGGAGAGAACAAAATGCCCTTGGGTAGAGGTGGTGGGGTTAATAGCGTGAGGTGAGGGGGCGGAAAAAATAGGGAGACTGTAACTGCTTCACTCTTTCTCGTGTTCACGGAGTTAGTTCCTCCAGCAACGGCAACACCTGACAGGTCAAGGGACAAGAGAGTTCATCAGAGCGCAGCAGAGCAATGACAACTCGAGTGACAGAAAGTGGCATTCATCACTTCGCGACTCAGGCCAAAATGGCATCGATTTCAGAAGAATTTTCTGGAGACTGTTTTGATTTTGATCATCTGTCTGCTTCTAGTCTTGGAGGATTGATGTTAAAGCACGAGCAAAAAGAGCTGTTTCTCGTTTGCGGGAAGATTTTCCATCTTGTGGATCCATTTCAACACTGTAAAGTATTTTCAAAAGAATTGCTAGACGAATTTTGCCAACTCCAGCCCTTTCAGAGATCTTAAATAGATTTCCGTTCGAAATGTACTTGTTGTTTTAGCCGTAATCACCGACTGTAATTAACACCACAAACACGGCATGCATCTGAAATTGTGGGCTTTGTTGCTTTTTTGCAATCAGAGGAGAGATTTTTCCTCCTGCATTAATTTGACTCAACATAGTAACTACATTGAATCGATTCCGTGAGCAATGCTAACTTGAAGACCCTTGATCAAAATATCTCCAAACTGTACAGCAACACGTAATCGATATCATATTTCCCTAATTTCACAGGCTTTTTCTCCAGGGCCGAGGGAAGAGATTGTTAATTGATTTGATCAATGGAGTTTCAAAATTAGGTCACACCCCTTGAACACGAGACAGAGTGAAACTGTTACAGTCTCCCTATTTTTTCCGCCGGCCGTGCCCTCCACCACCTCTACCCACGGGTATTTTGTACTCTCCCCAGTTTTGCTCGCATTAAGGGACCAAGATCCACATCTACGATCGCACGGAAAAGTAGGGGACTGTGAACAGTCTAGTAATGTGCATTTAAATGATGAAAAGAATCCATATAGATGTTAATGAGTTAAAATATAATTATATTTAACAAATGGTGAACACCATAGCATGTATTATGGATACACACAGGAGGTCGCTAAGCATGAAAGAAGTTTAAGAGTCACAAGAGGCGATAGCTGGTGCAACTCTAGCTTCTTGAGTGCTTAGCAAACCTCCTGTCGGGAAGCCTCCAAATTCCACAACAAAATTTCATAGTATCACATCAATTTAATCTCTATCACAAACTTGCGAGGAATACTGCAAAAAATCTCACACCTCCTGGTTCACAACATCACATGTTGCTGTTTTTCGAGCGATTGCACAAACACGTTGTTCCATAACAATTCTGTCAATCAACTGGCATGGACCCAGTCTCCGACACTCTTAAGTGCGTGAATAACTCAATAGTGTACGCTATGGCGTTTACCATTTGTTTTATAACATAACATTGAGACATTGGAACAACAGAAGTCTTTTTATTGAGCTACATCACAAAGCGTGCACTTTGCTTTAGTTATTGAGTATGTCAGCAGCATACACCCATGGCCAAATAGTAGATGCTGAATTAACCAATCAGAGCGTACACTTTGCTTTAGTTGTGTTATAAATTATTTGGTTTGTGTGGGTCCAAGTGTACTATCTGTAATAATATACTATGTTCTTAGGCAGAGAGTTGACAGTCACTATTAATAGTTAACTAAAAAGTAACTATAAAAATGACTATGTCTCTTGCATTTGCTTTGTTGCTATAGATGTCATTCATACTGTTGGACCAATTGGAAAACAGGAAAAGCTTCTGAAAAGCTGTTACAAGAGGTGCTTGCAGTTGGTGGAAAAACACAACATCCGAACAGTGGTAAGAATACTATGATAATGTAACACTTTGGAGATGTTCAAACAAGAAATGGAACAAAGAGACAAGCCAACATTCAATGTTAACAAAGGAAATTAGAAAACAGCCTTATTATATATGCATGCTGATTGGTTAAAAATCGTGTTTCTATTAAACAATTACATTATGATCTTGAGATTTCCATCTCATGATAGTTGATGAGGGTGCAGCGCGAGTCAATTATCATGCAAGACCTTTACTCTCTCACTATTTCTTTCCATGCAAGTGTATAAATGGGTACCGACAAATTTGATGCTGGGAGGTAACCCTGGGATGGACTGGCATCCAATCCATGGGGGTGTAGCAATACTGCTAGTCACTTATGTTTATGCTACAGAAACCAGGATAAGCTCCAGCTGATGGGCCACTTCACTTCACTTGCGGCATGCAAGAAAACTAGACTGATCCAGACTCTTGGTTGGTGGAAATTTTCAAAAAAGTGGGACCTTCTCTTTTTCTCTCTTCTCTGGCTTTCTTTTGTAAATGCTTTTTTTAATTATCATCACTGACCAACAGCCTGGAACAGTCTCTGAGAAAACAGAGATTAGTCTGAAACTAAAAATTAATGATAATTCAGGCATGTCAAACAATGTCCTGCTGAATAACATTTTGGATCTTATTGTTACAGCAGATACGTTGCAAAAGTAGTATTACAGCGCTGATTATATTGCCGTGAACACCTAAAATATGTCTGGAATGTTTATTGTGTTGTAACCAATCACATGCGAGATCTTCACAACACAGAAACCACAGGCAACGAACGGTTTCCTTTCGGCCACGGAAAAAATTATTTTCGTTTTGTTTTAACATTCAGTCTTTTTACAGGTAAACAATTACTTTTCCTTCCCATTTGTTTACAGTATGTGCTATAATAACGAAGAATAAAGGTTTGAGCTATTTTGAAATAAATTACAAAGCCGATGTGCTGGACAGACGCACGCGCGACGGTTTGGTGCGCGAATTTTCAAACTTTTTGTAACGATCGAAATCGCTAGTAAGTTACGCCTGATCGCAAATTTGTTCGGCGGTCTTTCCAGTTTGCTATCTTGCGATCAAGGAACTTCTGCCGGCACAGTAGTTTGAGGGTTCAATCGTTAGCCCACGTAAATCCAATCCTCTTGTTCTACAAAAAGTATTAGCAAGGATTATGCTATCAGAAATGAAAACATCACGATTGTTCATTTTTTACCACTGTTTTCTTTGATACACGACTTTGGAAAACGTCGAT